>LOJH01005997.1:16866-40259 GCA_001685095.1 Ellobius talpinus | reverse complement strand
TGTTATATTGAGCTGGTCTGGTTAATTCTAACTTACCGGTCGACCACGCCCATCCCTACATGGCATGCAGATGAGCCTGAGCACATTTCATCCTCTCTTCCTGCGCTGTGGATACTGCTCTGACTCCTTGCTAGCAGGATATACAGGCAATATTACTTATGTCCAAATTGGACAGCGCCTATGGGGCTTGCCTGGTGAGGAGCAGAGATGGGATATTCTTATCTCAGTGAGGTTTGACTGTATCTAGAAAATATATGATTTTCTTTTTGATTTTACAAGGGCTTGCAGCTAACAGTTTGTCTTGAATCTTAACGGATACATTGGAATCTTCTCACAGCATCATCTTGGGGGTGAGTATAGGCATGAGGCTGCCTGTACCTCTATACTGGTCCAGCTGTTCCTAGTCTGAAATCTGCTCTAACTCTTACATTTCTCTGACCTGCCACTGTTCCCCACCAGAGAGCCCCAGGGCCGGTGTGGTTAGCCATCAGCCCTGTGCCAGCATTACCTAGTGAGAGGTGCCTGCTGACCTATGTTTTTTTAGCTGATCAGGAATGATGGATCATGTACACAATCCACCAGGATGATAGAGTCTCACACAATGGGAGCTGTCAGGAAGCAGTTAGGAGTGAGAAAGGACACCTGGTGATCCTCATTAGCAGTCTCCATTTCTCCCTTAGATCACTGCATTTGCCAGCTTTCTGTGGCTGTGACAAATGCCTGGGGTGAGTAACCTAAAAAGGATTTAATATGGCTCAAGGTTTCAGAGGTCTCAGTCCAAGATCACCTGGCCCTATTGCTTTGAGCCGTGGCAGCATAGTGTGTCATGGTGTGAGTCTGTGATCTAGGAGACTGCTCATCTCCTGGGAGACAGAGAGAGAAATGAGGAGCTAGGGTCCAGTGCCTACTCCAAGGGCATCTCTGTTGTTTGTCTTCAACAGGCCTTGCCTTTTCTAGTATCCACCAATCCCAGCAGCACTTTAGGCTCACAACCCAGCTTTTAACGCATGGCTCTTTGAAGAATACTTTAGATCCAACCATTGAAAGCTACCGCCTCCCCAACTGGCTTGTAGCTGGGAAGAAAGGTGTCAAAGACAGCCTGCCTCCTACCCCATGTCAAGTTGTGGTGGGGAAAAACTTACCCTCCATGGACAATGTGTATTACTTCTACTCTTCCTTTGGTTCCCCATCTTCCCTTTGCCTGTTTTGTTGCTGGAAAGAGGGGTGAGGCTCAGATGTGGCATCTGGTAGGAGTGAGCACAGTTACTGATGGGCAGGGCTATGAAGCAGAGGAATTTTCTGGTACAGCCTGGGAGGAACTGCCTGCCCTGGACAGACATTAGGGAAGTGCACACTTTCTTTCATTGCTTTCTTCTCATCCTGGCTGTCCTGGAAGGCTTGTTTGGGGACTTTTCTTTGTCCTTCCCTTGGGACAGGATACTCTATGGACTGCACTGCATGGGATGATGAGAATGGAACCCAAATCCTTTCCCAACCTTATCCTGGCTCTGCAGAAAGCTCTCTGGTGAATGCTAGTGCCTCCAACACAGTACCTTCAGCACAGGGCATCCAACATCTTCCGGGGCAGTAGCTGCTTCCTCCTCCCATGCTGTACCCCAGGCTCCCCCAAAGATGGAGCTTGTTTTGAAATAAGCCACACTGCTTCTTTTCCTGCTAACACCTGCAGTTCCTAATTAAATGATGGGGGGATAGGCTGCAATATCGTAGTATAACTGGATTATCGCTTGAGAGAAGCCTGTGTAACTGTCATGCTCCCTGCTAAGCTGACAAGTTGAAACAATTAGAAAACTGACTGTGCTCCATTCAGGGAAAGATTTAGAGCTAGTTCTCAGTCAGGCCAGTCTGAGCTGCCCTCTTTGGACATGGTGTTCTTGATTTCCAAGTGTTCCTTCTTTCCTTGAAAGTTCTTGCTGGCCCTTCAACTCTTGGGTGCTTGGGAATAGTAGTGGCAAAATGTACTGGGGAAATCGCTAATCTCAGTGGCATAGGACTGTATTGTGCTATGAAAAATGGGTGACAGCATACTGTCCATTGGCTCCTTGTCTTTTCACTCCCCAGAGTCTGCAAAAGGCTTGATGGCATGGTGTATGGTTGCAGGAGTGTAGGCATGACACAGGGAAGGGACCTGGAGAGCAGTTTTCTACTCACAGTTCCAGGAAGGGGCAGTGCAACCTCATAGGACCTCACAAAGCACCAGAGTCTAGGCAAGAGAATGGGGTACCAAGGGCAAGAGCTTTCACCGTGCCCTGGAGGAAGGAGTGGTGAAGGGGATCAGACTGGGGACAGGCCAGTTTGAGTGATTTCTCTGAGCTCTGTAGTATAGACTATTTTTGAAGAAGGGGACAAGGAGAGAGTGGCTCCAGTGTGGCAAAGGTGGGGACTGGATAGATTGGTTTATGTTTAGAAAGTGCACCCCCAAGAGGATTCCTCTTAAGAGGGATGGGTAGGTGATAAGGGAGTCAGGAGACCAAAACCAGAGAATTCCCATCACCAGCTTCCCCACAATAAGCAGTGTCTGGCATGAGCACAGGGTGGAAACCATAAACATATGTGAGGACCTGTTTCCAATGTCACTGTTCCTCATCATCCCCCACTTCCCATACCACATCCCTTGTGCTTGTGCTTAGCATCTTCCCATGGCTCTCATATCACCAAAGCAAGTCCTCTCTGTTTTTCTGACTTTATGTGGTCTGGACCACCACACCACCGTCATATCTCTCTCAACATCAGCACTCTTGCTCCGGCCCATTAAGCCCTATCCCATCCTCCTGTTCTTGGAGTAGCTTACTTTGTGACACTGGCCCCTGATCACGTGACCTACATATTAGTTATTTTTCAATTGTTGTGATAACATCATGACCAAGGCAATTTACAGAATTTATTCGGGGCTAAGAGTTTTAGAGGGTTAGAGTCCATGATCATCATGGCACAGAGCATGGCAGCAGGCAAGCAGGCAGGGCACTGGACCAGTAGCTGAGACCTCACATCTGGAGACACAACAAGGCAGAGAGAGAGAGTCACTGGGGATGGCATAACTCTTTTAAAACTTCACATCCCCCCCTTTCCCATGACACACCTCCTCCAACAAGGCCATATTTCCTAATCCTTCTCAAACAGTTCAACCAACTGGGGACCAAGCATTAAATATTGAGCCGTTGTCATTCAAACCACCACAGCCTGTCATGGTCACTGTGCATTGTCCAGGAACTTATTGCTGTTCCCATAGCCAAGTCAGTAACCACATCCAATGGAAACTCAGTAAGTATAAATGGAGAGCTACTGTCACTCCTGTATGTGTGGTCTACAGTTCCGACTCACTCCAAGCACACCCACTGTGGTCCCAGAAACCTGCAAAGTGGGCAACGATGCAGGAAGAGTGTCCTGATCTCAGAAGTTGACAGTTCAGTGGGCTAGGGGATACAGTGAGGAAGGAGATGAAGTCATAAGGGACTTGTGCAGGCTCCCGAAGATGTTCAGAGGATAAACATTGCCTGGTGTTCTGCCCTGAAAGAATCACAAGCCCTGTAGCTGTGGCAGGCTGCTCATTGGAAAGTTTGAGGTTGGCATCTGGATTCTCAGTTTTAGTTCAGCTGTTTATTTTGCTTTTCTTTGCAGTCCTTTAAATTTTACCTAATTAACCAATTAACCCAAATCCAGGCCATCAGTCTGTTGAACTCAGCAAATTCTACACCAAGATACAAAGTGGAAACATTTGGAAGAGCCCACATTTAAGGAGAGGCCTGGTGACCAGTTAGAACTGGGTGTGGTAGTTTGGATAAGAAATGAGCCCCCTGGCTCATATATTTGAATGCTTGGTCACCAGAGAGTAGAACTTTTTGAAAGAATTCCTGTAATTCTGTAATTCCTGTAATTCCTGGAATTGGGAGGTGTGGCATTGCTGGAGTAAGCATGACTGTTAGAGAAAGTATATCACTAAGGATAGGCTTTGAGGTTACAAAAGGCACATGCTATGCCTCTCTCTCTCTCTTACTCTCTCCCCCTCCCTCCCTCTCCCTCTCTCTCTCCCTCTCCCTATATCAGGATGTAGTTCCCAACTACTTTTCCAGTACCATGACTGCCTGCTTACCACCATGCTTCTTGCCATGATAATGAATTAAATCTCTGAAACTGTAAGCAAGCCACCAATTCAATGCCTTCTTTTATAAAAATTGTCTCTTCACAGCAACAGAACACTAAGACAGAAATTGGTACCAGGGAGCAGAGTATTGCTGTGACAGGCTTGGCCATGCTGCTTATTTACATGTGGACTTTGGATTAGGAAAGCAGTTGAATGCTTTAAGTGGAGGTTATTGGGACATACTAGTAGGAGCATGGAAGACAGTGGTGCTGAGAGCAATGTAAATTATGATGGCACAACTCGAGGGATTTTAGAAGGCAAGAATATTAGCAGCTGACATAGAGACAATTCTTGTAATATTTTGGTAAAGAATATGGCTAATTTTTGCCCTAAAGCTTTTGTCTAAAAATATGCTTGAAGCTAAATTGAAGAGTTTTAGAATAATGACATTGGCAGAGAAGATTTCAAGGAAGCCTAGTATTAACTATATTCTGTGGTTATTAGTAATCATTCTTATACAGACCTATAATTAAAAGGAGCAAGTCAAATAAAGAGAAATACAAAATGTGCAGTATGAGGAGAAAAAGAGCACCAGGAAAGGTAATGTTGGAGCCAAGTCCTGTGCTCAAGGAGATTAAAAAAAGTTTGAAGAAAACCCTGTTGCGAAATGGAATAAAGCAAGTGGTGATCACAGGGCAAGACCCTACTCAGCTAAGCTTCCAACTTGTGAAAAGTAATTAAAGACAAACTTAGAAACCATCAACAACAGAAGCTGATGCAAATGCAGTTAAAGGAGGGGGCCAAGTTCCAGCCCCATCAAGCAGAGGAATTTGGCAACTTTGGCCCAGAGGTTCTGACTTTAGAGTCAAGGATATAGAAAAGGGCTTGTGCCATCTCCATCTGAGGCTAAGGAAAGCCATTGAGGCCAGGGGTGTTCCTGCATTGAGGCCCAGAGAGATCATTGTGTGAAGCTGTGAAGATAAAGCCTAGATTTTGTTGGAGACCCCAAGCTCTTAGAGATGGCAGAGCCATGGGATACCTGCCAAATAAAGCTGCTAACAGGGAGTGGAACCAGCCCAAGAGAAAGAGGTTTGTTTCAGTCAACAAAGATGAAAAGACATGGAGATCTGAAGAGCACTTTGACATCAGAAATGAAGATACAGAATTTCAACTTTGTCCTGCTGGATTTTGGTTTTGCTAGGGTCCAGTATTTCCTCACTATGCTCCCTTTTCCCCTTTTTGGAATGATAATGTGTATTCTGTGCCACTGGAGTTATGTGATCTGCTTTTTTAATTTTACAGGTGGTAACAGTTAAGAGATTGCCATGAGTCTCAGAAGAACTTTAAACTTTGTACCTTTAAACAGTGTTGAGACTGTAATAGACAATGGGAACTTTTGAAATTGTACTGAATACATTTTTTTTTCATCATGATTTAGCTACAAGTCTATTGGGGCCAAGGAGTGGAATGTGGTGGTTTGGATAAGAATGGCCCTCATTGGTCACTAGGAAGTGAAACTGAAAGGATTACAAGGGTTAGGACGTGTGACATAGAATCTGTCACTGGGAGTGGACCTTGAGCGCTCTCTCTCTCTCTCTCTCTCTCTCTCTCTCTCTCTCTCTCGTCTCTCTGTGGATCAGAATATAACTCTCAAGCGGCCATGCTCCCCACCATGATGATAATGAACTAAACCTCTGAAACTGTAAGCACACCCCCAATTAAATGTTTTCCTTTATTAGGAAAGGAAATTGTGTCTTGGTCATGGTGTTTCTTCACAGCAAGAGAACAGTGACTAAGACATTAGGTGTCTATACTATAATAACAACTGCTCACCCTTTGCATGACTGAAACCTTCTGCGAGCCCTCTCATCACTTTACTTCCACTGCCCCCAAACCCTCTTATTTCAGCATCTACCTCTGACCCTGATCTTCTGCTGTACCTTCATCTCCTAGGCCCCTGACACTTCCTCCAGTATCTATGACCTCCTCAAAGTCAGTTTGCATAACTGAGTCTCTTCCTTGACCCACAGAGGACTCCCCAGTTCCCAAAGCACACCATCCCCATATTGGTACTTAATGGTCCCATGATTCTACTAATAGGGATCATCTATCATCTTTTCCCACTCTCTGCTCTCAACAAGAGCTAAGGCTGAGGCTGGGAAGGACCTGGACTCAGAGTAAATACCTGGGTAGAGCATGAGGTTAACGAGCAAGCTTCCTGGAATAACCACAGCTTGTTCTTCAAAGCCAGAACTAGGGTTGCTGAGATGTCTCAGGAGGCAGGGGTCTTTGCTGTCTACCCCCAATGACCTGAGTTCAATCCCCAGAACCCGCATGGTAGGAGAGAATCAATGCTCACAGTTCCTTCTGACTTCCATGTAGGTAGTGTGCTGTGCTGCATGTGCATGCCCCGCCCCCATAAACACACCCTCACTCAGGACTCTTTCAAAGTGACTTAGACAAGCAAATGTATGACCCAGCTATGTCACCTCTGGATGTTTACCTAGGGACATGTACACTCCCATGTTTATCGCTGCTTTATTCATTGTAGAAAGGAAACGGAACCAACCTAGTTGTCCTTCAACAGATGCCTGGATAATAAAAATCTGTTACATATATAAAATAGAGTAGTACAGCTTTATTATATAATATATTCAGCTATAAAGAAAAATGAAACCACAAAATTTATAGGAAAAATGAATGGACTTAGAATATAGAATATTAATCAAGGTCATACAATCTGAGAAAAAACTGCATATTCTCCATCATATATGGATCTTAATCTATAGTATATATATTTATTTACATATATGTATACATGTGGGTGCAGTATAGCATGTAGACAGGAGAAAAAGTATATTAAATATGAAGTGATGAAGAACTGAATGTAAATGGACACGGGTCATGAAAGGATATAAAGATAATTGTTTTTCTAGTTTTAACTCTGTCATGAAATTTTTTGGTGGGTTGGCGGTAAATAAATGCATAAAATATATATTTGATGGTAAAAGTATAAAATCCAACATGAAACTTCACAGCTTCAGAATGGTTGTTCTAGCTGTACAGTTCATTGAACTGTAGCAACTTTAGATCTGGTTAATTTCACTGTATAATTTTTTCAATCTGCAAGCTTTTTAAGTAATAAAAATTTATTTTTTGGTTTTCCAGGGCAGTATTTCTCTATGTAACAGCCCTAACTGTACTGGAACTCACTATGCAGAGCAGGCTGATCTTGAATTCATAGAGATCCCCTTGCCTCTGCCTCCTCAGTGCTGGAATTAAAAGCATGTGCCACCACCATCCTGCAAATTGTAATAAATCTTTACAAACAACAATACTTTAATCTGGACATGGTGACCCAACCTGGTAATCCCAGCCTCTAGAGGTTGGAACAAATGGATCACAAATTCAAGCCATTTTCGGCTATGTAGCAAGTTTGGGGCCAGTCTAGGCTATGAGTAACCCTGACTCAAATGAATAAATAAGTGAATGAATGAGGAAAAAAAGAAACTAAGGCTGAAGAGCTCGGTCAGTTAGTAAAGTGTTTGTATTACAAGCTGAGGAACCTTAGTCTGAATTCTAGAACCCACATTAAAAAAAGACACACACACAAACATGCACACATGTGCGCGTGCCACCACACACATGCACACACACACACACCCCAAAACAAAACAGGTTTTTTTGTGGTGCATGTTTATAATCCCAGCACTGGGGAGGCAGAGACAGGAGGATCTCTGCAGTTGCTGACCAGCCAGCCTATCCTAGTCTATGAGCCCTAGGCCAGTGAGAGATCCTCTCAAAAGACAATATTGATAGGCTCCAAGGAGCAACATCCAAGGTTATGCTCTAGCCTCTGTGAGCACTTTATACATGTATGTATATATGCACATGCACATACAGATGCAAAAGGGAAATGTAAACACTCTGTAGCTGATGTATAAACCCTTTGACACCCAGGTTGCAATGTGCATACCCTGTATGCAGTGACTAGAAAGGTGGCTGGGGGCAGAAAGGATGAGACAAAAGCAGTCACAGACCTGACCAGAAAGGCAAACAGACAACTGGGCCCAACTTTGGTGCCACCCAACTTTGAAGTTCTAATATCCCAGAGCCCTTAGGAGGTACCCATCTGCATTGTCAGAGCTGTCAGGGATTCTGAGGCATTGGGCATTACCTATTGAGCCCTCTGGGAGCTGAGTCATGGCTGAGTCTGGTCCTTCTTGAACACTTGTATTTGGCCTTGGGCATATCCTTTACGCTAATAGGTGGGGAAGAGTTTTCTGAACCCTCTGAACTCTGGAACACCATCACCCACTTCTCTGCAGCACCTGGTGACCTTCAGCACTATGGACAGTGACCACACCTCTGCCAGAGTGCTGCTGATTCCTGCTCAGTCCTATATGTGGCACTATTGTCTCCATGGCTCTGTCCTTCCTCAATAGCAAATCACACACAGCCAGAGTCTGAGGGCTCCAGCTTTAATGTTCTGTTGGGCTGCCTAATGCTTCCACTACCATTTAAACAACCCAATGGACTGTTTATGGATCCCAAATTCTCCCATCTCTGATGGCAAATCTTGGGTCTCTGAGAAGGAAGCAGATAAAGGCTACATCAGGCACAGTGAGAAAAAATGGGAAACTCCCACAGAACCCCCATTATCTTCCTCCCTTTCTCACCCCTCTTTCTTACCTCCCTCACCACCCATCATTCTCTGTCCCAGCTGAGGCAGACAGAAGCTCTGGGAAAGAAGAGTCCTCTGATTTACTAAAGTGGAATGAGAGACTCTGAGGTAGACCCAGTAGGGGATGGGAATGTGTTTCCTCCTCACTCTGTTATTCATGTCAGTTCATTTGGCTGCTCATCACCTTACTAACTCATTACTTCCTCCATTTCTTTTTAAAGATGTATGTACACATGTTCCTGTATGTGGAGGAAAGATGGCACCTTGGGTACTGTCTGTCATCAGAAACATCATCCATCACCTTTGTTTGAGACAGGGTCTCTTATTGGACTCCAGCTCGTCAATTAGGCCAGGCTGGCTGGCCAGCAAGCTGGAGGGCCCACCTGTCTCTACCTTCCAAGCACTGTGATTCCAACCATCTATTTGCAACTCCCAGCTTTTCATTATAAGTTCTGGGAATGGAACTCAGGTCCTCGTGCATGTATGGTAAACACTTCATGAACTGAGCCATTTCCCCATCTCCCTCTTTAGCAGTATGGATGTTTGTTAGGGGGTACAGAGAACCCAAGAACAAACAGTGGCTGGGCCCCCAGGATCTAGGAACAACAGTAGGCATGGCACCTGGAGCCCAACCTGCTTTACTCTCTTGCCTCCTTGGGCCACATAGTCTCCCATGTCCTCACTATATACAGCACTGTGTCCTCCTGTCTTCATATTCCTTGGCCCTTCTCCATGGCCATTGCCTGACCCTAGTCTGAAGTGCTGTCTTCTTTTGCCAGGAAAACTGAAAACCTCACTTTGTTTGCCAAGTCTACCCTGGCCATTTCCCACCCTTGTTCTTGACACTGTGGCCAAAGACATTTGAATTCATTGGGAAATGGGTATATTAGTTTTTCTGTTGCTGTGATAAAATACCATGAGCCAAAAGCAACTTGAGGAGGAAGGGTTTACTTCAGCTTACAGGTGACAGTCATAGCCTCATCATGAATGATAGAGTAGGAGCATAAGCTGGGATCTGGGGGCTAGGACTGAAGCAGAGGAACACTGCTTACTGGCTTCCTCAGCTAACATTCTTCTACACCTTAGGACCACCTGCCCAGGAATGGCACCACCTCCAATGGGCTGTCCCCCATCAATCATCAGTGAAGAAAATGCTCCCACAGACTTTGCAACTGGACAGTCTGATAGATGCAGTTTCTCAGCTGAATCTTTCTCCCCAGATGATTCCAGCTGTGTTAATTGACAAAAAACTAACCAGTACAATGGGTTTAGTGGTTTCTTGTGCTCACAGGGTGTAGACATGGTGAGATATAGCCTTTGACCATGGGCCTTCTGAAAGGTTTGTGCTACTTTTCCCTATGGCAGTTATTCCTGAAAAAGGATTGAGAACCCATGCTGAGATTTCGAGGCATTAGTGACAACCTGTCCAACAACTGTCATGACATGCAGCCACTTGTTGCTCAGTATAGCCTATCTGATTGGATGAAAAACACAGCCTGTGAGGGCGAATGTGTGACCCATCTCTTGGGGCCCCCGGCCTCTCAGCAGTCACAAAGGCATCTTCCTGAGAATATTTGCCTGTATTACTGTCTCACTGGAAAGTTCCCTTTCTGTCCAGCTCACACATCCTTCACAAGGGATATTTCAATATCAGTATGACACCCTCCAAGTTTCCCCTCACTGCATCACATGGCCTAAAGAAGCACCACAAAGCACATAGCCATCAGTTGGTTGATGAGACCTGCTCTATCCTAGCTAGGTGCCAAGCCCCATGTTGAGGGGGCTGGTCTTTGGGAAAGAGTGTTAGGCATAAGTCTGCTTCTGCAGACCTGCTTCATGGTCATGGAAACAGAGAGGCAGACATCCACATTTGATCTCACTGCCAAGGAGAGGGAAAGCGAGAGATGCTTCCTGGACCAGGAGTATTGGGGTGGCCTTTAAGAAAAACTTGGAGTCATCCAGAAGGAGAGTTCATGGGACAGGTAGCGGGGTGAGCAAGGATTCAGGTGTATGATACATATCTCCAAGGCTTGCCAGAGGTGAGGGTTGGGACAAAGGGAACCTCTACATCCTTGTTCCTGAGAACCAAAGCTCACTCATAATAGTATCTACATGAGGAATAATGGGACTGTTTGCACACTTTGTGAGAAGAAGGACCTGTCTGGTTCCCTTCCTGGGGAGAAAGGCAGTGGGCAGGTATGAGTATCATCTTTCTGAAATGGGTATGAGGCAAGAATGGTGAGCTCACTAGACAAGCGCACCGCAGGGAAGACTATGTGAAGGTTCTTTCTGCCTGCCCCATCCCAGGAAGGCCAACTTGGGGCAGGTCAGCGGCATGTGCTCATGGGGCCATATTTAGGGATCACTCTGGGTTATTACATGAGCTTTGCCTTGCCTGTGGACTAATTGGGTGGTTTTCAGGAATGGCAAAAAAGTCACCAACATAAGGCAGGCAGGAACCTGCCTTCCCCATGGCAAGGATGGGGAGAGTTAGTCAGTGGTAATGGGCAGCAAGGGGTCTGGTCAGCTGCAGGAATTTGAACTGTAAAGTGGGCTTGGCAGATCTGAGGCTGCACACCACAAGCAACAGGGCTTCTGGTTAGACAGAGCCAGAGTAGGAGGACTGCTCCTTGGTGTCATTAGTGCTTGCTGACTCTACTTAGACTCTATACTAGGCCCCTGCTGACAGATTATGTAGGTCAGTGTTGTGCTTTGTTTTCTGCATTTATGAGAGAGTGGCTGCTAGGTAATATGGAAGAACCTAAGTCTTGATTTGCCTGTGGTTCCCAAGGCTGGGAAATCCAAGAACATAGTGTGAACATTTAGTGTGGACTTTGTGCTGTGACATCACGTGGGAAGAGGCCAAGGGGCAGGAGAAAGTTTGAGATAACTAACCCAGCCCTCTGGTGGAGCTGTCAGTCCACTCCCAAGGGCAGAGCCTTCAGGACCTAGTCACCTCCCGACACTGTTGCACCAGGATTGTTTCCAGTACTGAACTCGGAGTGCATGCATGTTCAACCACAGCAATCAGCAAGAGAGTTTCCCTTAGTTCACAGTGTCTTAGCACTGTTGGCGCCTACAGTGCCGCAGCTGAGGAGTCCTGAGAAGTGCTACTTGGTTTAAGAATTCAGTCATGGATTAACAATGTCTGTAGTGTGTGTGGGAAGGGAGACTTGTGTTTTTATGCCTGTTGGCCATTTGTCATCCTAGTTATGGAACATGGCCTCATTTTTCATATGATTTTGCCTTGTATATGTGTGGAGGGGTACCCTCAACCCAGTTCTGATCCTTCTGTGTTATGGTTTGTTCACCCCACAATCCTCTTGGTGCTTGTTGTTATGTATAATGAAGAGTGTCAATACAGAGCAAGTATACATGCCACATGCTCCTTTGCCTGTCTGTAGTTAGTGTGTTCTCTGTACCTCATTTTTATATTATAAAGTATAATAAAAAATAACATCAGAGATCACCTACTCAACTCTCACAGTCACAGAACCCCCAAGTACTGATATCTCCCCGTGTTCCCATCTTGTCATAGCCCAGAGGTCTCTGCTATTCAGAATTTTATGTTTGCCTTTCTGCTGATGTGCCAGCTATAAATGTCTGACTATATATTGTTGGACTGTTACCAGGTGTTATAAAAATGGCAGCTGTGAGGCAGCTTCTAAGCTCTGCAGTTTTACTAAGCATCTTCCTGTGCCAGGCTTTATCTGTGACCTTGTGTGGCGCTGTGGTTTCCTTTTACTAATGCAAAAATAAATTGAGAGAATTTGCATTCTCCTGTTGGTGGAGATTTGAATCCTATCTCATGGTTTTTTTTTCCTGTGTGCCGTGAATATCGTGTAAGAGTGGACCTGGAAAGTCAACACACACGTGAATGGGAAAGCCGATAGGAGTTATCTTTCAGAGTAATCCAGCTGTGTTGGTTAGTTTTGTCAACTTGACACAAACCTAGACATAACTGGGAATGGGGAGGCTCAGCTGAGGGCATTTTCTTGATTAATGGTTGATGTGGAGAGCCCAGTCCACTCTGAATGGTGCCATCCCTGGGCTGGTGGTCCTGAGTTGCATTTTAAAAAAGCAAACTAAGCAAGCTATGGAGAGAAAGCCAGCAAGCAGCATTCCCCTATGGCCTCTCCTTCACTCTCTGCCTCCAGACTCCTACCTTGAGTTCTTGCCCTGGTTTTTCTCAATGATGATTTACAGCTGTAAGCTGAAATAAGCTTCTCCTCGCACATTGCTTTTGGTCATGTGTTTATCATAGCAATATGAAGAAAACTAGGATCCTTACTGTCTGTATTGTGACAAAGACGTTTCCATAACCCCCTTGATCCGTGTCCTCTCACGCTTAATTAGTGGGATAAATGACATGACATTGAGATCTTGATTCTCAGTTTTATGCTTACTGGGAATGTTGAGTGTCGAATGTCCCTTCTGGTGCCTGTTTGCAGTGTCCTTTTCCTTCTCGTGAGAATTACCTATCCCCCCCCTTTTGATTCCTTATTCTGTCTGTGGAAACTCTATGTATATTGGATACACTGCTTCCTTCACAGCTTCCTGATTCAAGAACTCTGCTTACTTGTGCTTTGT
This sequence comes from Ellobius talpinus, assembly GCA_001685095.1. Classification (NCBI taxonomy): domain Eukaryota; kingdom Metazoa; phylum Chordata; class Mammalia; order Rodentia; family Cricetidae; genus Ellobius; species Ellobius talpinus. Next base: position 26,886 of record LOJH01005997.1, on the reverse strand, counting down.
CTACTTCTTTGTTTACTCTGTGTGTAGGCATGCATGTGCCTCAGGATGCACACTGAAGTCAGAGGATAGCTTGTGGCATTGAATTCTCCCTTTTCACCCTTACGTGGGCTGTAGGGATTGAACATAGGTCTTTAGACTTAGTAGCAAGTGTCTTTATGGCCTGAGCCAACTTGCTGGCCCTGCTTTGGTAAATATTAATTCTTAGCTTAACTGCAGCCAGACTTCCTGATTGATTTCTGCTGGGTGATCTTTATATTCCTCATTGAGAAGTCATCCAGCCTCATCTGTATTTCCCCCACCCTTGCTTCTCCACACTTTCTGGCTTTCCCTTTTTCATGACCTGCACAGCACTTTTTCTGTCTCCTCCCATCTCTCTTTCTTCCCATTGTGGTTTCTGGCCTATGTGAATCTCGTGGTAGGTCAGTGTGACCTTTTTTAAACATTTATATGATGATGGAGGGGGGGTCTATGCTGATAGCTGTATTGGTCCAGTTTGATCTGTACATGGAGGTTACAGGAAACCCTGAGGTCAGGTCTGAGCCTCTGCTGTGTCCAGACCCTCAGCATAGAGGCTATACACAGTTGGGATGATTCAGTGGCTTGTTCAGTTGTTTTCTGTCTCCCTAGCTCCCATGTCTCGGCTCAGCATGGAAGCTGTCTTGGTTTGTTTCTCCTTAGATTCTGAATATCTGCTCATAGGGCTTCTTCCTCTTGTTCCCTGTCTCTTTCCTAATATGATAATCTCCTTCTTCTCCTTCCGCAACCTCCTTGATTGCTAGCAAGATGAGGGACTCGGATAGGATCCTGATTCCTTGGAACCTAAAGCAAAGGAAGGTCTGTCCATGCCATCCCCAGTGATGAAGCAGAACTTAGGCCTCTGACGATATACTCCCCAGGCTCTGTCCTGCCCTCCAGCTCTTCCTTGATAACCTTGATATAAACAGTGTTCTAGGCTGGGGACACTGTATATGCAAAAGCCCTGAGGCGGGGTTGGATTTTGTAGGTTAGAAACTTCTGTGACTGAAATGCAGTGAGTAGCTACAACTGATCTGGGGGATGTCAGCATGTGTCACAGACAGCTCCTGGAGGGGTTGTGGAATCTTAAAGAATCTTCAGGCTCAAGAGTGAATTTATGGGCCTGGGATTAGATAAACTAGACTTGCTCCACAAATCTTGCCTGTTAGCCAGGCACCAGTGAAGTCCAGGCTGGGCTGTGGCGTCTCCCTTGGGTCAAAAATTCAAAGTGTTTGCATTTTGTAGCTGTCTGTTGTATTTAGAGACTGAAACATCCCAAAGTCATAAATTACCTTGAACTACTTTGCCAGCCTCACATGATTCAGGGCAGCAGTTCTTCTAGGGCAACCACTTACATAACTGGCTGTATGCAGCCCAGTCCTTTCAGCAAGGCTGGCCAGAGCTGGGCCTGGCTAGGGCACTGACCACACAGCACCTGAGGGGCTGACACGGGAAGATGCTGCAGGTTCCCTCAGTCCCTGTCAGCCTCACTGATGTTGCCATGGAAACTTACTTCCTGCGAAGATGCTTTGTGAATTAACTAAGCTGGTACTCCTTCTTGTGTGGTATGAAGAGGCAGAGTGTGTCTGGTCCAGGTCCTGGATGGCATATCCTTCTGAGGCATCACCCAACATTATTTGTACCTTCCCAAGGATGGGGAGCTTAGTACCATTTGAGATTCCCATAATGAGAGGAGGTTAGCTTCCTGCTGACTCAGTTCTGGGGACACTGATGGAATCTAGGCATCTGAGATAGCCTGGACAGAGTGGAGGGCAGTTCTAGGGGCCCTGACCAGCTAGAACTGGTCTGGCCTTGTCTGCAATTTTCCATTGCCAGTCTCTCACATCAGCCAGATGTGAACAAGATTACTGGGAGCTATCCCAGACATTGCTGCTGCACTTCAGGCCCACCAAGGCTATGACAATGTTGACATCGCACGTCAATACCAAATATGGCAAGAGGATTGCAGCCCACTTTTCTGTCTCCCAACAGAACTCCCTTCTTGTCCTGATACAAAAGGGTGACTTGTTGTTGTTGGGATAGCAGGAAAGGGTGGGAGGAGGTAAGGAAAAAAACAGTCTCTGCTTGTAACATGGGGTCAAGTTAGACTCTCCAGGGTCCTTTTTGATTTCCTGGAAAAGCAAAACCCATGTGGTGTTCAAAGCCAGATTTCAGATAAAATGGGACACATGACCTCCAGAAAAGAGCAAAATTATGAAACAAGTTCTCAAGACACTAGTGATCAGGCAGTAAAGGCAAGTGGCCCCTGACAGGTAGGGAACATAGTGACCTCTGTTTTACCATGTGTCTACCCTGGAGAGCATCCAGACAGCATCTCAGAAGAGCCAAGTTGAGCTCAGAGAGCCCTGCTGAGTCTGGAACTGGGACCCAGAGTTTAGGAAGTTCAGGGCAGGAAGAGTCACTCTGAACCACACTCTCTGCAAAACCAAGAGAAACTGCACAAATTCATCCAAGGAATAAGTAAATACATGTGTGTTGGGGGCGGGACAGAGAGATAGACAGACAGACTAGAGCCCTAGCTGAGGCATTTTCTAGATTAACTCTCCTAAGGAAATCACAGTGCCTGGCAGACAGACAGACAGACAAAGTGTCAGCCTGGGAAAATCTCAGGATTCACAGAATCTTAGTGAGGGTATTCTGGAAATCTCTCCTGGTGACAGGAAATGCTATGTCATGAACTAAGCACAGATCGATTCCAGCTCGGGATCTTGATGGCAGGACCCTACAGATACATCTGTTTTCATGTGCCTCTTTCACTGTGACAGAGCTCAAGATGTAGCAGGATACAGGGATACACAGACAGGTAAAATGCGTGATGTCCATGACCAGGGAGTTTTCAGGCACAAAAAGTGGCAAAGCAATACAACCCACATAAATAGTCAGTCAGGACCGACCCCAAATGGGCACTGCGGCTACAGTCGTTGGAGTATAGATAATGCTTCTTTCTGTACAGAAATCAACATTTAAAGAGTGAAAATATGATGAGATTGTTTTAAAACTCAAGTAATCTTAAATAGTGCAGATAGTCAGTAAGATGGCTCAGCGGGTAAAAGTGCTTGCCACAGAAGCCTGATGACCTGAGTTCAGGCCCCAGGACTCCTGCAGAAGGAGAGAACCAATGCCCAGATGTTATCCACATTCATGCCATAGTATGAATGTGCAACACACACACACACACTAATAATACAAAGAATTATTACAGAAAAATAGGACATTAAAACCAGTGAGACATAAAGGGGGAGAATGGTAGATTTAAACCTTATTAATTCATTCCAGAAATGCCATTAAATATAAATTATCTAAGTACTCTAATTTAAAGGTAATGAATTTTAGATTTTTTTTTGTTTTTGAGATAAGGTCCTAGCTTATGTAACCTTGCTTGGCCCAGAACTCATGTAGACCAGGATGGCTTTGAATTTTCAGCAATCCTCTTGCCTCTGCCTCCCCATGATCTGATTATAGGCTTGTGCCATGAAGCCAGACCAGAGTAGAGGGATTTTCTGTTCATTTTATATTTTTTTAAGAAAAACTATAACCTCTCTATAAAAACCAGTCTTTAAGTATAAAAAGATACAAAACAGATTAAAATTAAGAGTCTGGAAATTGTGTCATATTAGCACTGATCAAGAGGAATCAGAATGGCCATATTAATATCTGATAAAGTAGGACGCTGGAGAGATGGCTCAGCAGTTAATGGCACTGGCTGTTTTCCCAGAGGATCTGGGTTCAATTCCCAGCACCTACATGGCAGCTCACAAATGCCTGTAACTACAGTTTCTGAAGATCCAACACCCTCACAAGACAAAACGCTAATGCACATGAAATAAAATAAAATTTAAAAAACTCTTAAGATATCTTAAGTAGACTTCAAAGATGCCCAGGTATACAGGATAGGATTAGAGATAAAGGTCAGCCCGTGATTAAGGAGTCAATTCATGCAAAGAAGAGTAGCAGTTCTTAAAATTTAGCAAGTGTTATACATACAGGAGGGAAACTAGAAGAAAAGCAAAGCTACAGTTATGATTTGAGACTTCAGTCCCTGCTTTTCAGTTTTGCTAAAACAAATAGAAATCAGTAATGATATAGAAGACTGGAATAGTAGTGCCAACCTGCTTGATGCACTGCTGTCCTATCTATTAGTAGTAGACTCATTCTTTCAGTTAGGTTAATTGAATTGGGAAGATCTACTCTAAATATGGGTGGTGCCATACTGTGAAGTGTAGCCCTGGATGGATGAGCACCAGCGTTCACCCCTCTCTCCTTCCTTACTGTGGCTGCAGTGTGACCAGCCGCCTCATGCTGCTGCTGCCATAATCTCCCCAGCATGATGTACTATCCCCTCAAACTATTAGCCAAAATTAGTCCTTCCTTGGATTGCTTTGTCAGGTATTTGGTCACAACAAAACAGCAAGGCTTACTAGACACTGCACAATGAAATAAGACTCAGTACATTTAAAAGGATTCATCACACAGAGTGTGTGCCCTGGCCACAATGAGAGAAAATTAAAAGTCAGTAGCTCATATTAATATATGGAGATTGGAGATTTTGACACCATATTTTAAATTATCCATAGATCAAAGAGGAAAGCAAAAGAAAGAAATTTGAGCTGAATTATAATACGAAGTATACTAAGAACTTCAGGGCTCTGGGTTCAATGTTAGAGACTTACTTAGCATGTGCTAAGGCCTTGGGTTCCATTCCCCATGCTACAATTCAGTAATAAATAAATAAATATTATAAAATTGACAGGCTTCCACTTAAGCAGTACACAATGAGACATTTCAGGGCCCTAAATGTCAATAGTATAAAAGAAAAATGATGTCAAATCAACAAGCTTAGTTTTCACCAAAAGAAATTGTTCTTTGAAAGAATAAATTAAATTTAAAGTAAACAGAAGAAAAAGATTAATATCAGAGTGTAAGTCAATGAAACTGAAAAATATAGAAGTTCAATTAAACTGAGCCTTTTTAAAAAATGTTTTAATTAAAATATGAATACATATTTTCCCCTTTCCCTTTCTTCTTTCCAACCCCTCCCATGTAGGCTGTCTCTCAAATTCACGATCCCTAGCCTCTTTAAAAATAACACATGCATATGCAACTCCTTCATATATAAATATAATCTGCTCAGTCAGTCTGTATAATTTTACTTCAGAAATTTTTGACCTTTCTAATGCTGCAGCCCTCTAATATAGTTCCTTGTGTTGTGGTGACCCTCAATCATAAAATTATTTTGTTGCTATTGTGATTTTGCTACTATTATGAATCATAATGTAAATATCTGATATCAGGATATCTAATATGTGACCCTTGTGAAAGGGTTGTTTGACCCCCCCAAGGGGTTGCAACCCATAAGTTGAGCACAGTGGTACTGTGTTACGTGTGTGTGTGTGTGTGTGTGTGTGTGTGTGTGTATTATTTGAAGGTAGACCACTTGGTGTTGGATAACCAATTTGAGGACTCTTCCAAGGGAAGACATTTTCTCCCATCTCATCATTCCTTAGTTCCCAGTAGTTGTTTGTCTAGGGTTGAAGCCCCATGAAACCCCTTCCATGTTTGACATGTTTGTTGGTGCACTTGTTCAGGCCTTGTTTAACCAGCCGTGTTGTTGGGACTTTACGAGTGTACCTTCTCTGACATTTCTAGGAGTTGCATTCTCACAGCAGACACCCTGTTCCTCTGGCTCTTGTGAGTTTTCTGTTTTCCTTTCTAGAGGTTTCCTGAGACTTAGGTGCAGGCATTGTGTTGTAGGTGAATCAGTGTGACTGGGAACAACATACTTGTTCTCTGCATTTTGATCAATTCTGATTTTCTGTAATAATCTCCATCTGTTGCAAAGAGACATTTCTTTATTGAGTAGAGCTACACTTACCTGTGGGCATGAGAATAAATATTTAGAAGCAGTTATCAAGTAAGCTGGGGTCATAAAGTGGCTGTTGTAGGTTCCCCTCCAAGACCCATGACCTCACCAGTTGTTTAGGTTTTCAGTGCCAGCTATGATTTCCCTCTTGTTAAACAGGCCTTAAGACCACTTAGAGAGCTATTGCCAAGGTGTAAGTGTCACTACTGCACCCGTAGGCTTATCCTGCCATGCTGATCATCATGGTACTTCATAGGCATCATGGCTGGGTAGGACTATTGATTGCTTCTCTCTTTTGGAAGCTTGCATGATGTCTTCTGGTCCTGTGAAAGTTAGCTAATACTCTGGGAGAAGGCTTTTAGGTCAGATTCAGCTCATATCCTCCATGTTGTGTGTCTAAAGCATATAGTGTCATCAGCAATAGGGCTCACCTTCAACCTCTGAGAAGTTGAAGCCTACTTCTTTAATATCAGTCAACATTCAAATGCTTCTGTCAGACTGATGGAGGAGAAAAGAGTGGTATCAGTTCCAGAGATCAGACCAACATAACAACAGAGTATAGTGGACTTTAAAGTCTAATAGTGGAGGATTCTAAACACATTTATGAAGTAAATGTTTAAAAATTTAGAGGGATCTGGGCATGGTAGTGCATACTTTTAACCCCAGCACTCAGGAGGCAGAGGATCTTTGTGTTCAAGGCCAGTGTTTTCTACATAGTAAGTTCCAGGTCATCCAGGGCCACACAGTGAGATGTTTTTGTTAAAAAACAAAACAACAACAAGAAAATCCTGAGACAACAAGACCCTGTACTGAACACCTACAGTCAACCTACAGCTGCTGTCACACTTGAAGGGGAAAGACAGAAGTTTCTCCTGAAACTGGGAACAAAGCAAGCATGTCTTTCTCTACTGTGAGTCAGTAGATCACCGGAAAAAGGAAACCAAAAGAAAGAGATTCAAAAGGAAGACACAATCTGTGTCTATGTTTAGACAATGTGATCGTGTGCCCTGAAAATCCCAAGGAATCTTCCAAAAATAACTCTGAGAACAAATAAATGAATTCAGTAATGTTACATAATACATGATCATTGCAAAAAGTTCAATTACATTTCTGTGTAACAATCAAAACTTTCAAATTTGAGCATTGAAATGACTTAGCAGGTAAAGATATTTTCTTCATAATCCCAGAAACCTAAGTTTAAACTCTGGAACCCTTGAAAAGATGGAAAGAGAACTGGCTCCACCAAATTGCCCTCTGACCTCTACATGTATATACACTGTGGCACGTGTACCTCCCACCCCTGACAGACACATCACGCACTCTGATACTCCATTTAATATTAAATGGAAAGGATTTAAAATTCACTAAAAATTATAAACTTATAATGCCAGGAATAGCCCTTTGGAAACCAAAATTAAAAAGCTTATGTGAGCCTGGCAGTCGTTTACACTATAATCCCAGCACTCAGGAGCTAAGGCAGAAGAATTGCTTGAACTCAAACCAGTCTGGTGAGGCATTGTCTCAAACAACAGCAAAACAAGCAACACCATTTTTAATTACTTCTGAGAAAACAACATACCTAGGCACAGATCTAATGGGACATAATCAGCACCAGTACTATGAAGGCACGTTCTGGGTTTGAATGTGTAACAATACAGATGAAAAATGCAAAAGAGTTGGGGTTGGAGAGATGGCTCAGTGATGAAGAGCAATTGTTACTCTTGCAGAGGACCCAGGATTAGTTCCCAATGCCTACATGTGGCTCACAACTGTCTGTAACTCCAGTTTCAAAGGATCTAACCTCCTACTCTGAACTCTCTGGGTACCAGGCACTCATGTGGTATAAAGACATAAAAAATGTTTAAAAAGCAAGCAAGCAAAGATACACCAGTGATACGGGCAGGCATACCATGTGCATGGATGGAATGCAACATGCTATATATAGGTATCTCCCCAGTCAGGTTCTAGTTGTTTGTTGTCTAGGTGGAAGATTCTGGAGTCTAGGTTCTTTTTATAGCAACAAGGGCCAGCATGTGGTGAGCTGAAGTTCCCTACCCCACAGTTCTCAGAGTCAAAGACTTTTGTACAAAGAATCAACAGGTGAAGGGTCTGAAAATGGATGACTCTTCGGGAACACAGCTTCAGATGCATGAGTGGGAGATTCTGTTCTAAGTCTTTCCTCTGGGCGGTCAGTTTGACCGCCCCTGGATGGCTGTCCTCACACCTTCAGATTCCATCCAAGTCACAGCCTGTCACCATAACTCCCAGATATTGCAGAGAATGAACATGGGACTATGAGTGACAGGGAATACCAAGGTACCCTCATGTGGGCTGAGGTCAGGGAAAGTTTCTGAGGAGTACCTTGAGTGACGGAGTCACTGCCACTGAAAGAGCTGGGGTAGTATGCTCCAGAAAGCAACAGAGCTCCTGTGGAAGTATGTGTGGCATTTTTGAGGAGGACATGTGGGTGGGCACTATGCAGAGGATTTGGTGAATAAAGACAAGAGAACGAGGCTGGAGTGGAACCAGGGTAGAAATGTGCCAAGTGTAGCAGGGAGCAATGAACTGTGGTAGGCAGCCAGTAATGTCATCTCTATTCTTTGCTAAGAGCCTGCTGGCTTCTGTGTGGCTTAGGTAAGGAGGCAAGGAGGCCCTTTGGAGGCATCTGTGGAGCCCTGGACAAATATAAGGCAGGCTGGGGCAGCATATGATATGGGGAGATGGGGGGCAAGTGAACTTGGGAACTGTGTTATAGTGTTGTGGAAGAACTATGCTTGAGGATGGTGCTTGGAGGAGCATGGGTCCCAAAGGGTCAGGGAGCCAATGTTCCCACTGGGGTCCTGCCTGGAGTTGCCCCACAGTTAAGTAGATAAACTACTCTTCACTCTGCAGAAGAGCTTCGGTTTTCCCAGGTGTCAAAAGGAGAGCTCAGAGCCTGTGGCACTTATTGAAATTCACAGATCATCCTGTCAGAGCAGAACCTCAGAAACCATCAGCTATGTTTACTCTTCCAGGTGGAGAAACTGAGGCTCTGGGACATGGTGGAGCAAGACTTCCCATTGTCAACATATTATCTGAAGTTAATATGAAGATAATAATAAGGAATCTTATTAGAGTTCATGCTGCTGACTTGGTGTGGGCCCCAAGGAGCCCCAGGAGGCTGAACCCCAAAGCAGTTCCTCTGTCCTAACACAGACAGATGACCAAGTCTTTTGGCCCCTATGCTCTGCAGTCATGGCTGAGACCCAGCTATAAGAGTCACCCAGCTCAGTCTCATTTATCAAGGTCCGTCCTGTATGGACAGAGCAGATGCTAGACAGGGAACCATACTGAACCTGAGGTTCCCACAACAGGTAGGGCTTGATTGGCAGTGTTCCACGGACTGCTGTGGTTCTCAGAGCTGTAACCCGCGATTTAGAAACAAATGAGCCCAGTTCCACAATAACTTTATTTACAACAGTAAGTTAAGGGCCATAGTGTTTTATCTCTGATATGAAAACACCAAATCCTCTCATAACCCAGAATCTAATGGAGGATGCCTGGAGGTTACAGAGTACTCATCTGGGTCTGAGACCTTGATTTCCGCCCCATAGAGTGACCTTTCTGGTCACTCTGGGCCTGAGTCAGGGATCTGTAATATGTAAGCAGAGACTGCCTGTTCATTTCCCAGCTCCCCAGACCCAAATAATCGCACAAAAACTTTATTAATTACAACACTATTTGGCTAATAGCTTAGGCACATTCCTAGCTAGCTCTTACATCTTAAATTAAGCCATTTCTATTAATCTGTATATCACCACGAGGCTGTGGCCTACCAGTAAGGTTCCAGAGTCCTCTTTTGGCAGCTACATGGCGTGTTTTTTTTTGTTCTTTTTTTGTTTTTTTTTAAACTCTGCCCACTCTTTCTGTATATCTCTATTGACTGACAAACTGCCAATATAGGCAAAACAGTCTTTCAGATTTCCCACCTCTGAAAATGGTCTGTCAGATACTCTAGGCCTTAGCCAAAGTTGGTTGCCCCAATGTTACAAATGAGATTTTGGGTGATTGCCCAGGTAGCCAGTTGTCTGTGTCATTTCTTGCACCTTTTGGAAGTTGCTTGATTGTACTTCCTGTTTACTCAA
>LOJH01005996.1:19146-31836 GCA_001685095.1 Ellobius talpinus | reverse complement strand
TCTCTCTCTCTCTCTCTCTCTCTCTCTCTCTCTCTCTCTCCTTCTCTCTCTCTCATCTAAAATAAAACCTTCCCCTTAACCATACCATGGAATGGTCATGTTGTCAATTAATACAGATATTAAATATGGCACTAGAAGAATCAGCATGCCCTTGGTTACAGTGGTTGACAGTACTGACTAGCTAGCTGTGAGTTCAGTTAGGGCTGTTGGCTTGAATTTTACAGTGTGGTTTCTTAGGCTTTCTCACAATATGGTAACCAAGTTCCCAGATGGAACATTGTAAGGAAGATGAAATCAAAAGGTGAAGATCTTCAAACCAGGTCCCTGGAGGTATATGACACTATTTGCTGCAGACTATTGGTGAAATCCCAGAGGAAGGAAAGAGAACTCTACTTCTTGAAGGGGGAAAAATGAAAAAAGAAGAAAGGGGGAAGTGGAAAGAAAGGAAAAAACACATATGTACGTATGCATGCATTCTTTTTTGGGAGGGAGGGGGGTTCGATACAGAGTTTCTCTGCAGCTTTGGAACCTGTCCTGGAACTAGCTCTTTTAGACCATGCTGGTCTTGAACTCACAGAGATCAGCCTGCCTCTGCCTCCGGAGTGCTGGGATTAAAGACATGCGCCACCATGGCCCAGCCAGCATGCATGTGTTCTTACAGTGAACTACAGGGCGTATCTCAACTGCCAGTCCCTTGCAAAGAGAATGTCTTATGAGAACCACTTGATGTGTTTCCATTGCCAACTCTCTAAACCTTAAAAACAAGTCTAGGAGAGTCTGGTTACAGGACCAGCCCGCCAAATCAACCTTCTCTGCCAAGCAGTCTCCTTCCCAAACTCTCTTTTCAGCTCCCCACATTTCCTGTGACTCTTCCATTTATCACTCATGTGTCTCTTTGAAACTCTGACCTCATTGGTTTACTCTGAAAAGCATGAGTTCACCAAAAGCAGAAAGGTAAGAATGCGCCCTCTTTGACAAAAAGCTATGACTCATCTCTGCTACTTCTCCAACAGGGAGACCTATGTGACGAGATCTTCAGTGTCAGTAATAACCATATATTCTTGAAAGCTGTCCAGTTCGAATCCTAGCTCTGTAACAGTCCTGTTTGGTGATGTGGAGCTTAACAAAATGAATTTGGAATACTCTTAGATAGTTTTCAGAGAGTCAAGTTTTTCAACTGAACTTAATTGAATCAGCTCTAGAATTTTCTGGTAATTTTGAGACATAAGAAAGTAAAACCTTTTCCCCAGATGTGATTTCAGGCTGAAAAAGTCTTATATGTGTCTAAGACTAGCAATAGGTCTAGAGATGTAGCAATTAGGAGACAGAATTGGATGAAGAAGAATGAAACATTTCTAATTTCCACCTTATCCTAGTCTACAGTAAGACAGACTCCATTTAGTATGCAAATGCTTGAGTTTCTTCCTGACCCCTCTCCCAGTGACCAGATTCTAACCTCACTAGCTGCTGAGACTCTGCCTAAGAGTAGTCATTGATTGAGCAAGTTGAATGAGAGATAAGATATAGTTGTCTGGTGCCAAGCTTCATTTCCACTCTTTATAGAAGAGCCAAAGGGATAAGGAAAGAATCTCTCCCAGCTGTAGCTCCCAGCCAACCAGTAATCGTCAGTTTGGCTATCTGGTTATGGATATTATAAAGGAAAAAATCCAGTCAGCAAGTGAGAGTGGCTTGTGATAAATCACTATCTTGGCTTATATTGATTAATTGCAATTCATTATCCAGACAGGTGATGGGCATTCATGTTTCTCCCACTCTCCAGAGATTATCAGTAGGGAAATCTTACAAACACCTCAGTACGTAAGCAAGAGAAACTCAAGACACTGAATGGTATATATACTGTTAAATGTTTTGTTGTTGTTGTTGTTATTTTAAAATTGGGGTTTCCTATCATCTCATGAAGAAGCCAGTTTCTAGTTCAAACTACCCTGGACCTTCCTCTGGAAGACACAAAAGCAAAATCTGTGTTTAGCAGTCTCCTTTGTTCTGCCCCTCTCTGTGTCCCAATCTTTTTATTCAATTCATGCTCAGGCTCCTTCTTCTCCACAAGTCTGCACTGACACCAGAGCTCACTGATGGCCGTTTGTTCCCTGTGTACTTGGAAGATGGTACTTCCCCCATAATGTTGAGGTTACTTGTGAATGTGTCTCTCAAGATGAAAGGCTGAGTGGACAAGACTTACGTCTTGTGCTGCTTTGCATCTTGTCTGGCACAAGGAAGGCACTGAGTCTACACTGAATGGAACTGAATGGATAATTAATATACTATTGTATTATTTAGCATCTTTATTTTTCTCCAGGTTTCTCAGAGTGGTGAAACTGTAGCTCAGTTTGCCATTGAAACCTTAGAAGGAAGAAGAATCTCTGCTTCCATCTCCCTCTGGGAAGGTTTCATCCAACCACTAGGTTTCATCCAACCACTAGAATCCTCCTATAGGCCAGGCTGAACTCATTCTACTTATTTGGGCTGCTATTTAGAGTTTGGGGAACTGGAGTTTCTTTTGGACCTGACAATACCAAATAAAGAAACAGTCAACACAAAAGGTCATTATTCACAATTGTCACTTTCAATAATTGTGTTTTGAGATACTTTGTTATACAGTGATAGATAATCAAGATGTCTAGAATCTTCACATTTTGGAACACATAATTTGGATGGGGAATGGAGGCATCCTCTGAAAACCATCCTTGAAGTAAGAATCAATTCAGGTGGCAATAACAAGGTCACTTTCACAGGGCAAGTATGGAAGGAAGAAGAGAGGGCCGTCAAGAGGTGGCTGTTAGTTTATATTCGGGACTACGAGAAAAGAATTTTTCTAGACCTGAAAATTTTGGGAATTCTTTCACAGGATATAAACTGGAGGTTCAAATACATCTCCTAAGGGCAATACAATGCTGGGAGCATCAACACACATGAGCCAGGCAGCGATTTTAGCCCTAGATTCAGATTCTTGCCTTCTAATTTTACAGATGGTCTCATTGTTTCAAATATCACCTTAAACACGGAACTGAAGCCTTCCTTTACTTCCCACAAGTTCTGGATGTAAAAGTAGTGATCCATGTGGTTAGGGAATTCAGTGAAGAAGTTTGGCCAAGATTTAAAAGTATAGCAAAAATGAACTTCAAGTTGAACCTAAAACTACCCTCATTTTCAAATGTTTCTAATTGCCTTGCTGCTGAGGCATAAACAAGAACTCACCAGGTATCAGCTGAGCCTCATCCTGTGTCATGGCTTTTCTCTCTCAGTAGTAAAGAAATAAATTTTCTCTGTTTCCAAAGAACAGCTGTCTATTTATTACGCTTAGTGTCTTTTATTTCATCTTAAACAACGTATGAGGCATGTTACTCAGGACAGTTCCTGTCCAAGAACAATTAAGCTGCTGCCTGATACAGTAATAACATTGTAGTGTCTTAATTGTTTGTTGTTGTTGTTGTTTGTTTTGGTTTTTCAAGACAAAGTTTCTCTGTGTAACAGCTCTGGCTATTCTGGAGCTTGCTTTGTAACCAGGCTGGCCTCAAACTCACAAAGATCCATCTGCCTCTGCTTCCTAAATGCTGGGATTAAAGGTGTGCACCACTACCACTTGGTGTGTCTTAAATTCTTCCCTACTCAAATCATTATAGGTTCTTACAGAGACACCTAGAATGTCTCTGTCTCTGTAACCCCCTCTCCCTCTCTCCCTCATGTGTGCCTGTGCCTGTGTGTGCTGAGTGAGTGAAGAGAAGAATCAAAATCACACACAACAAAGCTGGGCTTGACATGACTCTGTATCAGACCTGTCCTGTCTTCCTTGAAGAATGTAAATATCCCTGCCAGGTGCTCTTGTGTATGTAATTTCACACCAACTCCTGTCCTCATGAGGAAGGGAGAGTATTTGACTTTTCCAGCACAGGCCTTCATCCCACATCAGTTACTTTTGCTAGACACGGAGACAGAGATTCCTTGAAGGCTCCAGCAAACTGGCGACATAGGTGGGCAGCTTCATAGGCTCAAGTGCAGCATCGTGTCTTGACAAGAAGTGTCTGTCTCTTTCACTGTGCCCAACCCTCTAGGCAAGGCTTCCCATGTGTGAACTTCCTGTTCCTATGGCTGTCCAGTTGTAACTGTAGCTGTCTCTCCATAGGTGGCTCTTAGTGCATCACCACTTCCAGATACCTTATTCAAGGCATAGGCAAATGGAACTGTTCCCGGGAGTTACTGAGTTGGCTGATGGTCCTTGGCATTGTTTTATGAAATCTAAGCCTAGCAGCAGAACTTAACTTGTTGCTGTTGTCTTGACTAATGGCAGCCTCGTTCCACTGCCCCGTCCCTGTTTCCTTCCTCTCAGTAGGTTTCTACTCTAGTCCAGACAGAACCACGCTCTTTGGTTGTTACTACGTATCTCTTAATTATTCCTCACACAGAAAATTGAACCCACCTGGGAGTCTAGAGACACTTAGGTTATCTCTGCTCCTAATAAAATATTACAAACTTGAGACTGACAGGCTTGAGCCTCTTTATACGTCTTAAGCTGGATTCAACACTACTTGAATGTTATTTATCTTCTTTGGCAAGACCCTGACACTTGGGAAATTTCTAACAACAACAACAACTACAAAATGATCTGGGCTCAAATTACTGATTTTTATTTTTCATTTCTAAGTGACAGACAAGAGTTGGTGAGTTACTGTTTCATTTATAAATTCATCTATCTCTTTAATTTTGAGAGGGATGACTTTAATATGACCCCAAGATATTACAATATGAATGAGACATGGACTCTCTTGTTAAAGGGCAATACAATAATCCCATCGTTGGCAGCAATGCTCCCTTGTCTGGTGTCTTCTCAACCCCTTTGTGTCTGCAAGGAATCCCACTAGTCTGCCGATTTTTACCTCTATGACCATTTCCACATGAAATTCTTAAGCTATTCTTAGCATTTTCACATTCAACATGAGCCAAATGTGCTGTCTATTTATCCACAAAACTCCATTGCCATGTCCTCATGGGCACAGTTGCATTACCTTTACCAAGATCTTTGTAGCTAGGCATGGCCACATGACTAGAATAGACCATGGAAAAAACGATCCCATATTGTCCTTCCAAACTTAGTTTGTTAGGAAGTCCCCATGTAATGTTTTATATTGTTCTTTCTCTCATCTACAGGATAAATATAGTAGATGAAAGAGACACGGAAGATGGAAGAGCAACATGGAATGAATTTGTCCAAAGTGAGAAGGTTTCTGAAGATTATATGGATCCTTGTGAGACAGTCCTATACCGAGAACTTACTGATTAAAAAGCTGAAATTTCTAGGTGATTTTCTGTAAGAGCAGCCTCCGCTTGCCAATGAGCCCTGTCTTTCGTTCACAGCTTCAGCATCTGTAATGCTTGCTTTTGATTTGAGAGCCACAAACCACCAGACAAAGGGAAGAAGCCTTTCACAGTAATCAGCAGGAGGGAAGACACAGGATCCTCAATACCAATGTGTTTACAGTCGGTATCGATGAGCCTGTTTCTCTCTGCCTCACTGTGTGACCTGACCTAATAGCTTCTCTTGCTAGAGATTCTTCCATTGTGAGATGGGAAAACATGTGAGAATCAGGCAGTGGCACTCCATAGCACATTATTATTCTAAATGCTTTTCAGAAATGCAGTTAGGATGTAGCAAATGTTGAAGGAAATTTCAAAGAGAAACGGTTTGTAGCTTCAAGTAGCAAGTCTAAAAAGCTGGGAGATGCCACTCTGGCTACCTTGAGTCATGAACTCTGTGGTATTTTGTACGTGAGAGCATTGATGTAGTCATTTGACATTGTGATTCTTTGAGGTTTGAATCCTAACCCACACATTGGGTATTGAGGAAACTGAGTTTTATCAAGATTGTTTTCAGCTGAGTAATTTTTATGTTACTTATATCTTGTTGCCTCTTTGAGCATAGGTAACCAACTCATTCAGTTAATCCCTGGGCCTTCCCACTTTTTCATTTCATGTCATAAGCATGAGTCCTGAATGAACTCAGACAGTTGGCTACTCTACTACAATATCTGAAGAGCCACCATGAAAAAATCAGAATTCTGTGCCTGGCCTGGAGGAAGCAGAAACTTTCACACTTGAATGTGAAGTTCATGAGTACTAAAATGCGAAAGAACTAGGTTTCCTGAAGCAACCTAAGGAATGGAGCCTGTACTTGTTAGCTTTGGTCAACGAGACACAAACTAAAGCTACTTGGAAAGAAGGGACCTTAACTGAATAGTTGCTTCAGTCAGATTGGCCTGTGCGCATATCTGCAGGGCACTGTCTTAATTAATGACTGGCATGAAAGAGCTCAGTCCGCTCTGGATGGTGCCACCCCGGGAAGGTGATCTTGAGTGGTATAACAAGGCTGGGGCTGAGGACTGGAGAGATGACTCACGGTTAAGAGCATTGGCTGCTCTTCCAGAGGGCTCAGGTTCAATACCCAACAGCCATATGATGGCTCACTGTATGTAACTACAGTTTCAGGGAATCTGACACACTCTTTTGGCCTCTGTGAGCACCAGGCATGTGTGTGGTGCGCAGACATATAAGCATGAAAAGAGCACCAATACACAGAAAATAGAAAAATAATCTGCAAAGGGCAAGATGGCTGGCTGAGTATGTGCAGGAAGGCAAGGCAGTGTTCCCACGTGGTTGCTGCTTCAGTCCTACCTGTCTTAAGTTCCTCCAGGACTCCCTGTGATGTGGTTGCAGCAGAACCAGTCCTTTCTTTCTCCAGATTGTTTCCCCATCATGGTGCTTATCACAGCAACAGACAGTAAACTAAGACAGAAAGTCTTCCCACATTCACAGAGCTGCAACACCTGACAAATTTGATCCCTTTTGTGGAGGGTAGCTCAACCACTTGTCTCTTTCCCTTCTAAACATAAAGCATCTTGCTTCTTGGTGATGCTCCAGAGACAGAGCTAATCCATTTTGTTAAAAGAAGACAGCAGAACATTTCTTACACCCAAAGAGGTAAACAGATTTTCTATTAACTACTGCAGACTAGCCCAGAGGTCCACATCTAAATAAATGCAGGACTCTCTAGTATAGGTCTCTTTAGTCTAAATGTTAGGTTTTATTGCTCCTGGAAGGCACAATGAATTGAAAGGAAAGTGATTGGTTGTTATAGGAGTAACCAACCGCTTTTTGATTGGATTTAGGGCCACTCGGTGAGATGAAATCTGGCACTGCTAAAGTAACCTAGTATCTGAGACTAGATTGGTAATGAGCCTAGGGAAAACCTTCTAGTATAATATTGTGTAAAAAAAAACCCCAAAACCAAAACATTACAATAAAATAACTCCTCATGAAGTACCTATAGGTCAGTGCACTGCTCAACCCTCATCAGATTAACTTCTTACAGTAGATAAGAATTAACACAGAGACCCAGAATTGGACAATGTTCAGAGAATAAAGACTTTGAAGAACACAGTCCTAAATGGGATGTCTTCATCAGACTCCTCCCTTCAAGGCTCAGGGAACTATGTGGAAGAAGCAGAAAGATTATAAGAGCCAGAGGTGACGGGTGACTCCAAGGAAGCAGTGTCTTCCAGACACACAGGACTGATGTACATGTGAACTCACAGAGACTGTGGCAGCACACACGGGACCTCCACAGGTTCAAACCATAGTCCCAGCCAGCTATGAGAAGGAGAGGCAAGCACCAAGTCTCATCCCTAACTAAGAAGTTTTTCTTTTTTTCTTCTTCTTCAATAAATGCCTGCTGGCAAAGCGGAAATCAGCATTCTCCAGTGTTGTGTCTCTCTCTGGTTTATCAACCATAGTCCAGGCCAGGCCCTATCCTCAGGAGTAGTCGGCCACAACATAGTGGACTCCGTGTTTTGTTTTTTAATTTTGTTTTGTGATTGTTTTATTATTATTATTTTGTTCATTTGTTTGGTTTTTATGTGTGTGCATGTGTGTGTGTGTGAGAGAGAAAGAGAGATGGAGAGAGGGAGCATGAAGCTTGTTGGGTAGGGAAATGGGTAGAATCTACAAGAAGCTGAAGGATGAGCAAAATCCTAAAAGTAGGCTTTATGAAAAATTTTTACGTAGAAATTAAAAAAGCAAAATGATTTGTCCATTTAGGTGTATTCGGACACTTTCTTCTTCATTATTTCATCTGATTAATTAAATTCATCTAAACTTAGTTTCTCTTCCCTCCAGACTGAAAGATTCAATATGACAAAGCTCTTCTGATTTCAAACTTTAAATTTTATGATCTTCTTCAGTCAAGTAGAGATACCTCACACGTTTCTACCTCTGCTGTTTCTCTCTGTCATTCTCTGTCTTCCATACACCCCGCCAAGACTGCTTTGTTAGCCAGTTCATGATAACAAATTACCAAAAAGGAACTCAAGGTGGTTGCTTTAACTCATGCTTTCGGAAGGTTTAGTCCATGGTCATTTAGCCTGTTTCTGGCCTCAACGTGAGACAGAATGTCATGCTGCTAGCACCATGTGGGAAGGGACTTCTTACCTGACAAGGGACAGGAAGCAGAAGGATGAGAGAATGCAGGAAGCATCCAGACACAGGATAGACCCTGCAAAGCGACCCTGCTTCTTCTAATCAGGCCCCACCTCCACAGTTCCACTGTATTCCAACAATCTATCAATAAACCATTGATTAGGTGAGAGCCTCCATGAACTAGGCTTCTCGGGAAAGGCCATCATGGATATGTCGAGAAGTGTGCTGTACTGGCCTCCCAGCTAAGTCTTGATCCAGTCAAATTGATAATTAAATTAACCATCCATCATACGTGTCCACCCAAAGTCCTCCCAATGTCTTCCTTGCTCCTTCCTTCTTCTGAATGTAAACATATTCCATTTCCAGTTACTGCCACAGTAACTCGATTCTACTCACAGGCTTTCTAGGTTCCTCATGGGAGGAAACAGATCATATACACACTTCATGTGACAGCTTCTAAGTTAACCTAGCACAGGAAAATGCATAGTAGGCACTCTACAGATATTTGTTGATTTGCAGTGGAAGGATTAACGGACGAAGGAAGACATTTGCCCCTTTTGGAGATGGGGCAAATGCTAATTTGTTGGCCTGCATTTGAGGAGAATCATGATGGAAAACAGCAGTAAAGGGTTCAGCAAGCGGCGGGAGTGTGCCTGAACATCTTAGGAGTCAGAGCTCAGGCTCTCTTACCTTTAACCAGGTCACAGATCACTGTGGCTTAAGGGCTCCTTGTGGCTCTTTCCAGCCTCTTGGTAATGGATGGAGGCAGCCAGAGACCATGTTCTGGATCTGAACTCTCGGCTGCTCAGGATGACAGTTATGTAAGGTTGCAGGGCACCTTCTCTCTTGGGTTGGAGGTGGGAATGGTGGGAGGAGGAGGAGTCCTACTGGTCCTGGAGAGGAGAGGCCAGCTCTGCCTCTCTACCGTGTATACCCCTTCCAAATGTGCCTCAACATGACATTCTCCACCTAATAAAATACCTGGAGAAAAAGTGGTTTTGTTTTCAGACTATAGATCATTTCTTGGCAAGGTGATCCATCACCAGTTCTTTTTCCCTCCCATATCCTTCAATATGGATGCTTACTTTTCAAATCTGCATGCTTCATCCATGTTGCTTCTCCCTGCATCCCCATCCCAAGGTATTTCCCCAGATTTCTGCCATCTGTACCATGTTTATTTAGTTTCTTCTCTAATATTTCCATTGATGTCAGGAAACGTAATACCAATGGCCTGGAGCAATCCCAAAGCTAGATGCACAAGGACTGGCTAAAATAACCTTAACCATATTACTTCACACATATTCTGGAAACTTCTTTTTCATATTCTGCAAGAGGACATGAGGCATAGCCATAAATAAAGATAAGACTTAGATTTCAGTCCTACTCAGAGACTGCCTGTTTCTAAGACATGAATTGGATGCCTTATGGTTCCTGCTTCTGTGCCCCTTGTCGTGGGAGGTAGAAAGCCTCTGGTGACTTGAAATGACTAGGACCTACCAACCACAATCTCAAGTAAAAGAAGTGAAATTTCACGTTTTCTTTGAACCCCAGACTCTGTCTGAATTCAGAAGCCATTGGATCTGTGAAGCTTCAGACCCATCTACAACTTAGGAAAGATACAGTATACTAGCCATATTACCCACATAACCTATTCAACAAGGTAAGGCCCATAAGAAATACAGCAAGAGCCACAAAGAAACAAAACACTGGATACAAAAAAGGACGACTAAAGTTCACCATCATATCATCTTCAGATCCTGGTTTACTGACCTGGACCAGGAAACTGACATCACTGTTTTGAAATCTAATGGGAGCTTAAGGTATAGTTCAGTGGTAGAATACATGAATTTGATCCCTAGCAACAAAAGAAAAAAAAAGTGTAGATGTAGGGATACCTCGAGAGCACTTGAGTATACATTTAAAATTCTTTCTTAGTTGACAATAAAACAAGGCATCTTTTCTAAATCAGTGTATGCATATTCATGTCTTGGAAAATATGTTGAAGATGCCCATATACCCTTAGATTGTGTGGCAGAAAGAGACTGAGACTTGGAGAGTTCCGGAAATGGATTTGCGGTCTTGAACAAGCCATTTCAACTTTCTGGTTCTTCATTTCTTTGTAAACTGTGTGAGCTGAAAAACCACACTATTGTACATTAGAGACATGCATTCCACAGGATTCTCACAGGCTGGCATTGTACTGATATGGAAAATGGATGAAGAACAGGGACTCAGCATTTTAATGGGCTAAGGAAGTGTGCACATTCTTCCCCCTTTTCTTGCCACTTTTGTACATTTATACTGGGAGACTCAGTTCTCTGACCATATGAAAATCCCATTAGGCCTAATATCTCAGGCTGCCTTGGTGGTTCATGAAGAACAACCAAAGTTTTAGCTCTGTCTACATGAGGCCTCCAGACAAAACTGGAACTAAATGTTCTAATTTGTATTGAATTGTTTGTCAAGCAAATGTGGAGTTCTTTTGATACAAGCGAGGTTATTGACACCAACACAGTTCTTAGCAGTAGGCAGGGAAGCAGGTCTAACCTGGATTCTGCCTACTTCCAGTAGGTATGCATTAATCTTAATGTAAGGGCGTCCAACTGCCTCCTGTGGGGTGTTCAGTGCTTTTCGGCTTATGGTATCAAAGGCTAAGGCTGCCAGGCACATGATGCCCTCCTAAAGGGTACAATTTGAGAAAAGGCTGTCTGGGCACTAGGCTATTTAGAATATTTACCTGTCATAAAGAGGGCCACAATCCTGGAATTATCATCACAGAGTCAATCAATATTTATTGAAAACCTATTCTAGGCACAGTGCCAGTATTTTCTGAGAGTGGTATTTGCCCATTTCTAGGTTCACCACAATGTCTAGATTTCCAATTCAGTTTCTCAAGGAAACTGGCCATTGCATAATGTTTGTAAGAGAGAGTAACTCAGCTCTTCCTAGCATTTGTGGGACCCCTTAGGATGACATGCTGAGGTCTCTGATGCATAGTCATCAATTGATATCTGACTCTTGATGAAAGACTCTGTCAGCGTTCTCTTTAATCTCCAGATCATCTTTCCACCAGTGAAACAGGACTAGTGCACAGATCAGTTCAAATGTATGAACTGGGCCAAACTGAACAGTCCTTACTACCTTGTGATAGAACTCATATTGGGCATGAGTTGGCACCTGGTGCCTTTGGGCCCTGGCTTATGACCTATCTTGCTGGTAGCAAATCTCTGTCTCAGGAATGGGGCTCCCTAGAGAATTCCTGTTGTCAAAGCTGCCCTGAGCTCCAGGTCTGGCCTGACATTTTGGCAGCAAAGCTGAAGAGAAGCTGTCTCTCACTCTGAGGTTTTTCAGTCCATAAAGCAGCAGCAATTTGGTTCTGGAAGACCCCGGCAGAAACACAAGAGAAAATTGAAAACACACAAGCACATTTGCTGGGTTTAATAGCCCTGCTCCTTCTCTCTACCTCCGGTACCTTAGGCATAAATTGCTGACCTCTATTTAATTTTCTGAACTGCAAGAATTATGGCCCCAAAGTTCAGTGAATTGGAAGAGGTAAGCTTTTATGCCTCTGAGCCAGCTTCCCCATACACATTAAGTCTACAATAAAAGCAACATTTCTATTTATACTTCCTGGGGTTTGTGTATTAGGGAAGCCAAGCACGTCCCTGCATCTCTGCGAAGGTGACTGCATGGTCAAATCTGTGCCCAGGTAATGTGACGGAGCCTTCCAAACCGGGCCAGAGGAAACAACCAAAGCAGATGGACAAGAGATATTAAAAACAACACACACAATTTCATTCGGGAAAGGGCACCTGCTCAAACAGTGTTTGTTTGATTCTCCTTCTGTTCATGGGTGACAAATGTGTACTAGAGGAAGTCCTACGTGCAGAGCCTGGCTACTCACCTCTAATCAGGGCAGGATCCCGAAAGGTCATCCGGCTTCCTCTACCCACATGGCAATGGATCCATGCAGCATCACCCACCTCATTCCAGACATGGCATGTACCAATGTAATCATTCAGTTCCACACACGGGAACAGCCCCTCTCTAGACCCAACTGGACTGAAGCTTCTCTGCCAGGCTAGCATCCCCCAAGAAAAGGACACATCCATGTAGATGGTCCAGGATGACGGGAGGTTCATGGTTTACTCTTTACTGTTATCCTCTTTCCAGCCCCTCCCTCTTGCCTACCCTTAGGCCTTCTTC
>LOJH01005996.1:6967-19105 GCA_001685095.1 Ellobius talpinus | reverse complement strand
GTGCATGTGTCCTACAAAGAAAATTTCAATATGGCGTGGGCAAGCCTGCATGAGTCACCCTCTCCAAGGATCAGCTTTGCATGTTTTCAGGGAAATATTTTCAGGAAATATTGCTTAGGTCCAAAGATATGAGTCAGATGGTGAGGACTTTATGTCCCTTGGCAGACTGCAAAGATGGGCAGCGGTTCTTTTTGAAACCTTCGCTGTGGCTCTGTCCAGAGCCTCTGCTTGGCGAAGGGCTAGGTCATAGCAACCCACATCTCAACACATTTTGTCAAAGCTGAGCCCAAGGCATCGGTCTCTTCAGTCAGCTACTGGAGCAGAGCTGAGACAAGTGCTGTTTCTTTAAACCATTCCATTTAGAGCAATTTGGTATTCGACTGTAATTCTGTTGCCTTTCTGTCTTTTTTATTTTTTTATTTTATTTATTTTTGAGCCAACAGCTAGAGAAAAGTGAGGCCATTTTCCACCCTCTGGTGCCATTTCTGCAGCCAAGTTTATGCTTCCATCAGCATTTGTCACTTAAAAGTCTCTCCCAAGGGTCCTCTGCTTTCACCTACCAGAGCCTGCCTCAAACTCGAATGTGTTCATTGCTTAAATATCTCATTAGAAATGAAGACTAGTAGTCAGAGGAATTCCCTGAGATTTGACAAGTTCAACTAGATGCCAGGTGGGACTGATGGCGCTGCTCTGTGGTCCATACCTGGTCCAGAAAACATCCAGTCTTGTGCTACCTAATACAGCTCACAATGCATGCAGCTACTGAGATTGGAAACACAGCTAGTGCCAGTACAGGCTTCTTAAAAGTGCAAAACACACACTAGATCCCACAGAATTAGCAGGTAAAAATGAATATACAAACTACTTCATGAGCCAGGGTGGTGGTGGAGTACACCTTTAATCCCAGCACTTGGGAGGCAGAGGCAGGCAGATCTCTGAGTTGGAGGCCAGCCTGGTCTACAGAGTGAGATCTGGACAGGCTCCAATGCAACAGCAAAACCCTGTCTTGAAAAGTCAAAAAAAAAAGGCGGGGGGAGAAAATTTCATATTAATTAAAAAACACTATAATAACATTTAGAAATGATGAAATCTTAAGATAATACATTAGTTTATATAAAATTACAATTATATGTTTCAGCTCATTAAATCTAGTACTTAGACTTATTTTACCAGTTTCTTTTTGCTTTGACGCCTGTGGGCTCTCCTCTTGTTTCCTTGGACCCTAATGTCAGACTCTAGGCTGACTGCTGAGTTTTGCGTCCTCTCTGAGGCCAGTATGCTCACTCACTGCTACTGCTATCTCTCCCTCAAGCTCAAGGAGCCACACAGCCTCTCCTGCTCTTATCTAGACAGCAGCTCGGAGCTGCCAAGTTTGGAAGAATCACTGAGACGCTGCTTAGAACTGGGAGGGAACAAAATGTGATTATCAGGTTGCCTGGAGATAAGAGAAAAAGGTTACAAGCAAAACCTCACACATAAGAAATGGCTGATGATTTAAACAGTAAGTTACCCTTGAGAAGGGCATCATTTTGCTGGGGGAACACTAAGTTCAGGCTAGCCTATTTGAACATCAACTCGGAGTTATCTGAATTGTATATAAAAGAGGTCTATGCTCGAGCAAATCGGAGCTCCCCTTTCATGGGCAGGCACACTGAACTGGTAAATGGAAACTTGTGAAAATTTGTTGTAGGCAAGTGATTGAACTGCAAACTTATCAATGTGTGGTAATCCGGAGGGTTTGGAAAGAAAAGCAGAGATGCTGAGCAAATAATTAGGACGGGAATCATGTGTTCTTTGATAATTACTAAATACCTTACTAAACTGGATACAAGAAGATGCCAATGGGTCTTTCTCATGTCCCCCATGCTCCGGTCTCTATCAAGAATCAGAAGGCAATGTAATACGAGACCAGAGTGTGGAAAGGAATTCATCAGCTAGGCACCGGGTAGAGAAGGATGGGAAGGAGGAAATAAAGAACTGGAGAACAGTGAACGACAAAAGTGTTCACAAGTGAGAGAAGCATGGCTCCTTCCATTCTCTGCACTACGGGCTAAAACACGGGCGTGACTGCTGTGACTCAAGTAGCCACCTCGCACTATGAGGCACAAGTATGGTCTGAGGTGGCAGAGAAACAAGAGAGAAAGAACAAGATCCCAAAGACTGGGGAGCTGGTTCTTTCAGTGGAGTGTTAGCTTTGCAAACATGAAGACGTTAGCACAATCCGCAGAACCCACACAGAAATACTGGGTGTGGCGCCCTGCTTCCAGTCCCAGTACTGATGTGGTACAGATAGGTGGCTCACTGGGGTTGTCTAGCCAGCCAGTTTAACCTAATTGGTAAGCTCCAGGCCAGAAAGAGACTCAAAAGATGTTACTAATTCCTAAAGATGACAGCTGAGATTGTCCTCTACCCTCCCCATGCATGTACACACACACACACACACACACGCACATGCACATACACAATACCCAGGAAGCTCATTTTTCTGCCTAATTTTTCAAAATTCTTGATTTAATTCTCCCAAGGGCTAAATGAAAAAATCCCAACCTGGTTTTATGTACTCTTCTTGACTTTCTCTCCCTTTATAGTTAAACTACTTCTAGGACATAGACACAGCAAGCAAGCAACCCAAGGAAAGAAACCCAGTGATCTAAAGAGATGCAACAGCTAGTATTGGGTTTCTTTGAAGAGCAAGCTTTGACAGGGAGTCCGGCTGAGCATGCCAGTTAGGAGCGGGAGGAGGTAGCATCTGTAGCAGTTATGAGAATGTGTCACAGTGGCTTGGGTTTCTTAATCCCCACTGTCATGATATGAACCCATGGCTTGGGCAGACTCTATGTTATTTCTCTGGGTTCTCTCGTATGTTGTTGAAAGCTAGTTTATGCCTTTCGGATTTTTTTTTTTGCAATGCCAACATGCCAAGCAATACTGCAGCAAGGCAGAACATGCCACGGTACCTGGCAGGGGGTAAATAGATCCTGTTAATATTAGAAAGAAAAGGCAGGAAGCCCTGGGGACACATTCTTCCCCACATCTTTGATTTTGACAGGGTCTCCCATAAATGCTTTGTTAGGGGCTCATACCAAAAGTCCCTGTGAGAACCCAGAAGTTGATGAGAGGATTCTTCACTAATTAAACTAATTAGCAATTCACTGTGACTGCCTGTGAGGTTACATTGTCACAGCACCACCAGCACAGGAAAAATAAAAGCATCATTAACAACAATCTGTCAGGAAAACAAAGCAATACTTTCTGAAGGATCACTTCCTTCCTCCCTTCTTTCCTTTCTCTGGGAAATGGATAGGTGGAGAATTTGCTACAGCGTGGATAGCTAGCCTGAGCAAGCCTTTCTGTGTTTGAGTTCAAAGGATGATTATAACTTGATAATGACAACAATGACATCCATAAGAGCATTCCCCACAATCAAATGATACAACAAGGAAACTAATGCTACGCAAGGATTTCACCTCGAACAAATCCTTAATAGGAGCCATGGAACGAACACCTGACTTTACTGATCTTGGCTAGACCAGTTCAAGGTGCCCAGGATGGCCCAGTAACCCTGATGCTGTGGATGAGATTTGCTAACTTGTTGGTGATTTGGTTAACACTGGCTGATCCCGAAAGCCCTCAGCCATGGTGATTGATATCACTCATCTAACCCTACTTCTCTTCCTAAAACAGTTTAAGCTGGGCACAGGACCAAGAGAAACAGTGCATAAGCCTGTAATCGCTTTCGTCAATAGAGAGCAACAAGCAAACAGATCATCAAGTGTACAGGCATACTGCTAAACTCTGTTCATGTCACATAATCTGCTTTGTCCAAAACCCTGCAAGAGAATGATAGTGACCACTCTGTTTTCATGGATAGTGACAGGCTTAGTGGGAACATATATTTAAGAAAAGTGTGTGTGTGTGTGTGTGTGTGTGTATGCATGTGTGTGTGCATGTGTGGCTGGAAACCAGCTTCAGTGGGGTTTCACATCCCAAAGAGGGTGTTTGGAATGTATGTGGCAGGAGGTGTGAGGCAGACAAGGTCTGAGGATGACCTAGGATGACTGCTGTTAATCCCAACTGTGAGAATAAGACCATTGCCATAATTTCAGTCAAATTTGAAGCGAGCTTGATTTTATATCGGGATGCCCAGTGACTGATTCCTAAGTAGGTTAAAGAGAGCAGCCCCAAATCCATCTCCCCCCCTTTTTTTTCTTGAGACAGTGTTTCACTATGCAGCTCTGGTTGTCCGGAACTCACTCTGTAGACYAGGCTGGCCTGGAACTCACAGAGATCCACCTGCCTCTGATTAAAGGCACCACCACTGCCCAGCTTTCTTGGGGTCCTTTTTAAGGAGTAAAATCACGAGTAGTTTTTCTAGAAAGAAGGCAATGGATCAATAAGGAAACACACACAAAAAAATCTTTAAAAACATCATATGGTCACTATGTGATTAGGGAGAGGCCTGGGAGGGTTAGAGAGGGCTAGGAAGGGTAAGGGTATTCTCAAAAACAAATCAAGGTTATGGGATGGGAATGTCAGGTTCTAGGAAACAGAGCAGTTCAACTCTCCCAATAAATAGAAACTTATTTTTAAAAATACAGAATACTGGCTCCTTCCTTCAAAATGGAGTTAGGTAAGTTCCTCGCTGCCTGTACATTTATTGGAAAAAGAATACATCTTTAAACTATATCGTTGCACACAGGATTAAATGGGAAAAGGATACGTGTGAACTGGGAATGGGCTTGAGATGACAATAGGCACAAGTCACATGTTAGCAGAAGGGCTGCCAATTCCTCTTGCCAGAGATAAGAATTTCTCCCCTTTCTTAGAAAACAGGAATTTTCTTTAAGCCCCTGAGGAATTGGGGACTTGTCTAAATGCCTGACCTTGGGGAAAGGATTTTCTTGGGAATCAGACACTCCATTATAGAATATTGCAGTTTTTTTTGTATGCCTTGGTTTATCCAAATAGCTAAAGTTTAAAGCGAGCAAGGATGAAGCTAGACAAACACTACTGTGAACCCTAGTCAACCTTATGAATTTATAAATCTTGATTATCAAATATACCTTATTTATCAGGCATATATTATCTTAATTTTCTAGCAGCTTGGTACTAACATGCATGGAAGTAGGCAGAGTTATCAGCTATCTGAGCACACAGTGGTGGGGACATTTTCCAAAAAACTATTTTGTTTGAAGAGGCTACGATTGTACGCATTTTCATCATTCACCAAAGCCCACGCAAAATTTCCGAAAGGGAAAGGCATAAAGTGGAATTCATTAAAAATGGAAGTAAAAGGGTCCTGGAGAATTGTGATCCACAAAGTCGAAATGCTGGAACTTTGTCAAGCACCAATGGTTGCCGTGAGGTTCACGCACGTGGTGTGTGTGTTGCAACCTAGGTTCTTTCTTTTCTTTGAAATGTAGCACGGACATTTTGCTTTAGTTTTGTATTTGTATTTATTCACTGTGCAAAGCTGTAGGTGGAGGGGTTTTTTTGGGGGGGATGCCGGTTCCCCAGTAAATGCAGAGAGACTTACTATTAATAATAAATGCTCCACCAATAGCTTAAGCTTGGTTTTTAGCTAGTTCTTATAACTTAAACCAACCAATTTCTATTAATCTATGAGCTGCCCCGAAGTTCATTTACCTCATGTACGTACTTCCTATCCTGCTTGTTCTGCATCTCATGGCATCTCCCCAGACTGTGCCCTTCTTTTTCCCAGCATCTTCCTAGTCCGGCTGTCCCGCCCAATCTCTTCCTGCCCAGCTATAGTCCAGTCAGCTCTTTATTAACCAATGAGGGCAATACATACTTACAGTGTATGAAGACTGTTCCACAGCACAAAGTGATAGGTATAGAATGACATTTTCATTCAAGGGTCTCATGTACTTTGACCACGTTTACATGTTAGGCTACTGCTTCCTAGGCTTCCTCTGTTCTTTTTCTCTTCCTACATTGAGCTCATTTTATGAGCATGGTATCTTAAAGGCTATTGGCTGAAGGAGCTCCCACAGCACATTTGTGTATGTTTATGTTACGGTAGCAATAAAGATCCAATTAGAACAACTCAATCTGGTCAAGAGAATAGAATCTCTGGTCTGAATGGAGACCCAAGAGTCTAAATGGGCAGGATCAAGCACTTGGCTGAGAAAAGAAGGTGGGCTCACCTTAAGCCATACTAAAGAGATAGGTAGGAAAATTCTAATGAGTCATTGCACTTCTCCTTCCTAGAATCCCTGCCCTACTGCAGTAGCTTAACGGGCCACAGGCTTATGACTTGGTAAGTCTGGCTGGTTTTCTGAATTATTTAGAATTTTTCTTTCGGTCTTCTTTTCCCTAAGCATGCTTTCTTTAATTCTCTGTGTTTCCCCAACATTTTGGGCTTTTGTAGTCTGTGCCTAAGGTCTTCTACCTGCTTGTGTCCACTAGCCAGCTTGAGTTGGGCTCCTGTAGTCTGTGCCTAAGGTCTTCTACCTGCTTGTGTCCACTAGCCAGCTTGAGTCTGACCTCCATGTCATCTTGCTTTCCCCCTTCCCCATCCCATTCTCCTCCTTGAGGCAGCTCTGACCTTCCATGCAGTGGGCCCGACATGCAATGCTTTCTTTCAAACTCTATTAAAATTATCCTTACACTTCCATTTGAGCCCATTATTAAATTATTTTATTAGTGAGACTAAGAACACCCAAGAAGGGACACCATTTTCCTCTGTACCAACTAAAGACCACGAAGGGACCCCCCAAAATACAGCATGTGCAAATCAAGGTGCCTCATATGAGGAAAAGTACACAGCATTTGTCTTGGAGAGACTGACTTAGTTTGCTAGTATGGTGATCACCAATTGCATTCATTTTCCTGTAAATGATATAATTTCATTCTCTTAAGAAAAGGAACACTACTAAGTGCATTCTCTAAAGACAGTATGGCATTGATACGAAAGCAGGATAGAGACACAACAAAAAAGAAAACTATAGACCCATTTCATTGATAAACAGATGCAAAACTCCAAACAAACAAACCAAACCTTGCAAACTGAGTTCTAGATCACATTAGAAAAATCATACATTATGCCTTACATAATCAGAAAAAATTCCAAAAATTTTGTTTACATACAAAAATCCATGAATAGACAAAGCAAGTCTAAGCAGAAAACACAGCCAGAGAATTACATTTCCTGGTCTTCTACTGTACCAAGCACAACAGTGACCAAGTATAGTGCTGGCACAAAAAGAGATGTGTAGACCAATGGAATGCAACAGCGGCCCAGAAGTAAACACAAGGTATGGTTACCCAGCTGTTATAAGTGTTTTAGAAATATGCACTGGAGAAAAGACAGCCTTTTCATTTAATTTTCCTGGCAAAACTGGATATCTCCCTGCAGAAGAATGGAGGTAGATATGAATCTCTTTACTCTATACAAAGCCAGTTTAAACTGGGTTAAAAACCTTAACTTAAAATGGAAAACATTAAAACTGCTAAAGGAAAATGTAGGGAAAGACTTCTGGATATATGCATAGACAAGAAATTCATAAGTAGAGTCCCAAGTTTGCGGAATAGTCTCAGAAATGAACAAACAGAATTATATGAAGTTAAAAAACTCTTTCACAGCAGAAGAAACTATCATCAGAGTGAATACAAAGCTTTAGAATGGGAGGAAATTTTACTCTACTTCAGACAAAGGGATAATATCTAGCATGTATATATATAAACTTATATATATGTGTATATATATTTATAAATTTTATGCACTTCCAATCCCCTAAACTCTCAATCAATAAATGGGCCAATGAGCTGAACAGATGGTTATTAAAGGAATAAAAATAAATCACCAATAGATAGTTTAAAAAGTGTTCTATATATCTAGCCACCAGATAAATACAAGTTAAAACTGTTTTGAAATTTGATGTCCCTCCAGATAAAATGGCTACAAAAGAGAGGAAGTGACAAGTGTGGATGAGGATGTGGGGAAAGGGGACACTTCCCCCCTGTTGCTAGGAGTTAGTGCAGCAACTATGGAAGTCAGCATGGTAGCATCTCAGTATTATCTAGCTGTATCACTCCTCAGCATACACCCAAAGGACTCTAAAATACTTGCACACCCATGTTTATGACTGCTCTACTAACAAGAGCAAGGAAATGAAACAACCTAGATGTTCATCAATAAGATGAGTGGATGATGAAAATTCAGTATGTAACAATGGAATTTATTCATTTTTAAAGAAACATTAAATTGGGAAATTTTCAGGAAAACGGGTGGACTTAGAAAACATATTAAGCAAAGCAACCCAGGGTCAGAAAGGCAAACGTTATGTTTGCTTTGACAAGCAGATTCTAGCTTCTAATTACTAAATACATGTACCTAGGTAGGTATAATTTGTGGATAAAGGCCAGAAAATTAGAAAGAGGCCCCTGAGACAGGAAAAACAAAGAAACTCAAACAAACCTTTAAAGGACAGGCAGGGAGACAGTAGAGCCATGAGATACTAGCCAAGAAGAGGGGATATTGGGGATCAAAGGGTTCCTCTGGCAAAGGGGTCAGTAAATGGATAGAGTGAGGAAGAGGAGGAGAATAGACCAAAATGATGCATGGGTAAAAATGCCCATAAGGAAACATGGTACTTTAAAAACTAACTAAAAGGTAATTGGAAAAGTAATTTTGTTCTTATTTATGACTGAATAAAACTCCATCTCGCATACATGCCACATTTTCTTTATCCATTTATGTTCTGATGGTCACATAGAACTTACCTGTAGCTTGGTTATTCTGGGTATTATAAAAAACATGAATGCATAAGTGGCTGTGTGGTTGGCTGATATAGAATCATTTGGGTCTATTCCTAGGACTGATATATCTAGGTCATAGGATAGTTCTCTTTTTAATTTATTTTTTTTTGAGGAAATTTCGCCCTGATTTCTGTAGTGGCCGTACTTGCGTACATTCCCAACAACAGTATAGTGATTTCTCACCCATCTACTGACCTCCAAAGGTTTTGTCTTATTGCAGTGTTTTTAAGACAACACCCATTCTGATTAGGGTAAATTGAAACCTATGAGTCCTTGACTGCTAAGGATGTTGAATATTTTTTCTGTATATTTATTGGCCATTTCTGGTTTTGAGAAGTGTCTGATCTATTTAATCTATTTGTTCATTAGGTCATTTGGGGTTTCAGTGTTTAGTTCATTGAGTTAAAAGCCAATGCATTATAGATATCGATCTCCTGAAGATGCATAGTTGGCAAAGTTTTTGTCCTATTGTAGGATGATAATTTCTTTGCTGCACAGAATCTTTACAATTTCACTAATCCAGTTTTTTAGTTCTCACCATGATTTCAGTTCCTGAGCCTTTGGAGTGCTTTTCAGCAGGAAAAAGCCTGTGACTTCACCTTTGTTTATTTTCCTTTGGCAGTTTCCCACTGTTAAATTTTATATTAAGGACTTTGATCCATTTTGAACTGAATTTTTATCTGGGCACTAGGCATCTACATTTATCCTTATATTCATCTCTCATAAGTTTTCCTAGCATCTTGTGTTGAAGAGTGTCTCTTCTACAAAGCTATCTTTCATTTATTTTTGGCACCTTTATCACAAATCAGTGGGATGTTTATAGATTTGTGGACTTATTTCTGTGTTTTCTAGTCTATTCCATTGACCTACCTGAAGGTTTTTGTGCAAGCACAATACTGTGTTTGATACTATGTTCTGTAATATAATTTGAAATCAAATATTGCAATACCTCCAGCATTGTTCTTGTTCAAAATTGCTTTGGCTATTTGTTTTGTTTGTTTTTTGTTTTTTTGTGTGTGTATATGTACATTGTGTGCTTTTATAAGATATTTAAAATGGGAATTTTAAATATTAATATTAAAGATTGCACTGAACCTGAGATCCTGTTAGTAGGACCATTGTCACAACATTAATTCTGTCAAGCCATGAACATAGGAAGTCTTTCTGTCTTCTACTGTCTTCTTCAATTTCTTTTCTGTGTTTTTAAGGTTTCATTGTAGAGGTTTATTTTTTGTTGTTTTGCTTTATTTTGCTTTTATTGCCTTAATTTCAGGTGTTCTAGTCCCCTGCCCTCAGGCTATATGAACGAGATTGGTTCTCTGATTTCTTTCTTAAAGTGTCTATCGTTGTCTACAAAACCCACCAAGTTTTGTGTATTTGTTTTGTGTCATGTTACTTTGCTGAAAATGTTTGTCAGAACCAACAGTTTCCTGCTAGGTGCTTTGGGGTCTTTTAAACATAAGGTCATATTATTTGTGAATAGGGATAATTTTACATGTTCATTTCTTAGATGTATCCACTCTCTTTCTTTCTCTTGCTTTATTGTTGAGGCTAAAACTTGAAGCATCATATTGAACACGAGTGGTAAGAATGGGTACCTTTTTCTCATTCCTAGTTTCTTTGAGGGTGTTTACTATAAAGGGATGTTGTTTCTGTCACTGTTCTTTCTTTTCTGTAGCTTCTTAGATGATTGTGATTTTCGGTCCTTTTGTGATTTGAGTTTGTTTATGTGCTATAGCACACTCATTGATTGGTATATGTTGAACTATCCTTGCATCCCTAAAAATGAAGTCAACTTGGTCACGGTGTATAATTTTCCAAAAACATTTTTGAATTTTGTTTGCAAATATTTTATTGAAAATTTTTCTGTGTCTACTCTCACTAAAAAAAGAAAGGTGTTCTGCAAGTGTCCTGTTTTTGTTGTTGTTTTCAAGTTAAGACAAGTCAGGGTCATCTGGGAAGAGGGAACTTTAGTTGAAGATATGACTACGTTAGATTGACCAATAGACAAACCTTTGTGGACATTTACTTGATTAATGATTGATGTCTTACTGTGGCTGGTATAACTTCTGGACATTTAGTTCTGGGTGATGTGTGAAAGCAGACTGAGCAAGGTACAGAGAACAAGCCAGGAAGTAGTGTTCCTTCATGGTCTACACTTCAGTTCCTGCCTTGGCTTCCCTCAGTGGTAGAGTACAAACTATAGGATGATATAAAGGGTTTCCTCCCCAGGGTTTTTTCTTTTTTCTTTTTGTTATTGTGTTTGCTGTTTGCAACAGCAATAGAGAGAAAATAAGACAATTGTTGTGTGCTTATCTAGTTTTGGCATTAGGGGAATACTGACTTCATAAAATAAATTTTCCGGTTTTACTTTTTAAAAATATTTTATGGAATAATTTGGGTATTATTGCTATTAAGTACCTGGTAGAATTGATCAGTGAGTTCCCTTGGCCCTAGGCTCATTTAAGTTGACAGACTTCATTTCTGGTTCAATTTTATTGTTCATTAGCCTATTTAAACTGTCTGCATACTCCTGTTTTAGTAAGAGTAAGTCTTGTGTTTTGAAATATTTATCCATTTCTTCTAGATTTCCTAGTTTATTGGAACATGGGTCTTTATTCCCAAATACTTACCTTACTTTCATTAGCATTAGTGGTGATGTAGGGTGTTTTTTTGCCTGGGGTGTGTGGGTGTTGAGATAGGGTTTCTCTGTGTAGCCTGGAACTTGTTTTGTAGACCACACAGGTCTTGAACTCACAGAGATCTGCCTGCTTCTGCCTCTTGAGTGCTGGGATTAAAGGCATGTGCCACCTTGCCCAGTAGTTTTAATCTTTAATTTCATTAATTTGTGTCTTTCTACTTTGTTTTTTTATCTTCTTAAAGAACCAACTTTTGCTTTTTAATTATTATTTTGAATTTCTAATGTAGTATCCATTTCATTAATTTCTATTCTGATATCCTTTACTTATTTCTGTCTACTAGTTCCGAGTTTTTTCATACTTCTAAGATCTTGAAGTTCACCATTAGGTTGTTTATATGAACTGTCTCTGGTTTTTAGATACAGGCCTTCCAAGCTATGATGTTCCTCATTAGACTCCCAAAGGTCATCATGGACTATGTTGCTGTTTTTATTTAAATCTAGAAGTCATTTTATTTTTCTCATGGTTTCTTCAGTGAACCACTAATCACTTGAGTGTATTACTTAATCTTCAGTGTTTGTGTAGTTTCTGTGGTTTCTGTTGTCATTAATTTCTAGGTTCATTCCATTATGATAGTATAAAATATTGCTTCTCGATCTTTTGTCTAAGATCAAGTGTAGTATCTGTTCTTATCAGTTTAATATCTGATATGTCCTCT
>LOJH01005995.1:19019-33217 GCA_001685095.1 Ellobius talpinus | reverse complement strand
ACATGGTGGCTCACAACCATCTGTGATGGGGTCTGGTGCCCTCTTCTGGCCTGCGGCATACACACAGACAAAATATTGTATACATAATAAATAAATAAAGATAAAAAAGAATTGTGTAGTCATCAGGGGAATGTAAATCAAAATGACTCGGAGATACCACCTTATACCTGTCAGAATGGCTAAGATCAAAAATCACTGATGAGAGCCTATACTGGAGAGGATGCAGAGTAAGAAGAACACTCCTACATTGCTGGTGGGAATGCAAACTTGTACAGACACTTTGGAAATCAATAGGGCAGTTTCTCAGAAAATTGGGAACCAATCTACTTCAAGACCCAGCTATACCAATCCTGGGATATACCCAAGGGATGTTCCATCATACGACAAGTACACATGCTCAATTATGTTCATAGCAATATTATTCACAATAGTAGAACCTACAAACAACTCAGATGCCCCTCAAACTAAGAATGCATAAGGAAAATGTTTACACAATGGAGTATTATTCAGCTGTAAAAAACAATAACCTCATGAAATTTTCATGCAAATGGAGGGAATTAAAAAAATCATTCTGAGTGAGGTAACCCAGACCCAGAAAGACAAACATGGTATGTACTCACTCATCAGTGGATATTATGAGTAAAGTAAAGGATAACCAACCTACAATCCACAGCTCCAGAGAGGTTAGATAACAGACGGTCCAAAGAGGGATGTATGGATTTCCCTTGGTAGGAGAAATAGGAAAAGATCTCCTAGATAAACTGGGGGTGTGGTGGGGGTAGGGAAGGTTGAGAACTTGAGGGAACAGGTTGATCAGGATGGGTGGAGGTGGTGGTTTGGGGATATGACAAAGGGCTAGGGAGAAGCCTCATGCCAGGGAAACTCCCAAGAATCCACAAGGATACCCCAGCGAAGACCCCAACCAATCAATAGTTCAGATAGTGCTGGAACTGGCCATGTACTATAATCTTTGTAGATTCTTAATATTAAAAATAATCAAAATGTTAAAATAATTGATTAAACATATGATGCAACTAATATTGCCATCTCAGTGTAGAATAATGTGTAATAAAAGAAAATCACCTAGATTACTTGAAGATGTCCTGAAATATTTAATACCCCCTAATTCATCATATTTTACTGAAACTTTCAATTTTTTTAATTCTACATGTCTAAATTTAGCAATGAAATTAAAGTCATGAATAAAGTCCTGAAATCCACAAAAATTTATTTTCATGGTACAAATACACATTTAATTATATTCTTTGGAAACCTATACCAGGAAGGATATGATGGTCCATGCCTGTGGTCATGGGTGCAGGCAGCAGGATCAGGACTTCAAGAGAGCTTTAGTTACTGTGAGTTCAGTGCTATCCTACATGAAATCCTGACTCCAAAAAAACCCCTTCCCAAACAAAATACTTTATATATACATAATGTACACACATAAACACTTTTCAAAATTAAGGTCCCTTACCATTTAGTGGAGATAAAAATGTACATCTCCAACCATCATTGTTGCTACACTTCATTAAGACAGTAATTATGAAACTCCAGAAAGCCAGCCAAAAAAGGTAATAATAATGAACAGGATGCTTTTTGTTGCAATGGAGAAAATTTTTACAATGTACCGTATTGATAAATAAATTTTCATATGTTTATTCTTCCATGTTTGGGGTTTGGAATTCAAAGTTCAACAAAATTAAAGTCACCCATTGCTGTGAAATGGGTAATTATAATTGGATTGAGTTTCACAGAATTCTCAGAGAACTGAAATTCTCATTCTTGAAGCCTGATACTTAGACCACAGAATTACGTTTAATAATGCAGGAAAATAGCAATAAAGCCATTGCCAAAGAAGAAAATGTAAAATATGAGTTGAATTAAAAACTCAACCTTCCTTTTCACTACAACCTCGTGTGGGAAATTGGAGAGAGGGATTCAGGGTAGAGTATAAGCAGGATGGGGAAAATATAACTAATACTAATATATAGATACAGATATGTATATAAATATAGATAGATGATAATAAATTGAATAGATAGACCAACAGACAGAGAGACAGACCGAGAGACAGATAGACAGACAGGTGGTATGAGGTAGCACACACACACAGAAGATTATGCCTTCCCAGAAGTCATAGGATGCCAAATAAAAGCTTAGAGCTAGGTGTGTAATACCTCCCTTTGTGCTGCTAATCACAGTTGTCCTAGAGATCCTCCTTAAACAATAAGGGCTATTTATTGCCATTGCTCTTTGTTGCCCACCACCGCTTGATGATAGTATCCTATCGATGAATACACCATACATATTGGTCAGAGCACATGCAGAAACCCAGTTGGTACTGAACAAGAAGCTTCCCTCTGCCTACTAGCTTTCATAGTACTTAGAGGTATTATGTAGGTAACTGGGGTAAAATACATCAACAGTTTTACTAGGCAGTAAACCCTATGAAGTACAATGATGGCTGGTATGGTGAGATATGCTAAAAGGCACAATAGTGGCACCGATATTATGGGAATAATTAATCACTTACTGGTTGGACTAAAAGCCTGTTCTACAGGAAAAAAGAAACACTTACCTGATTCTGTAAGTATTTGGTTGAGAAATTCACAAGTCCCAGTAACAAACCTACTGCTATTTTCTGTTAAAAAAATCACAAACTTCCTTCTAAAAAATTTAAAGCTCTGTATCCATGATTAGTAGAACTCTCAAACCTCATCAGAGAAACTTCTTTGATCTGTGAACAGTGGTTAATGACGAAACTTACAAGTCTGATCAAACTACAGAGTGTTACTACAGTACTCAGTCACAAATGGGGCACCTATAGCACCTCCCTCCAAGGCGCAGGCCATCATTGCAGGGGAAGTGAAAAAATTGTAAAAGCCAGAGGGCAGGAAGTAAAGAAGCAAATGAGTAACTTCTGAACATAACAGAAATGTGGCCCTCATAAGCCCACAGCATCTGTGGTTACCTACACAAGACAAAGACAGTCTACATTCTGTCAACATTCTAGCATCGAAGAAGGACAGGTTCATTAGTCCCCATCCCTAACTGACGATCTGTGGACAGATAGATGATAGTTTTGGAGGGAGGGAAAGCCAATATTTTTTTAATGCTGTGTCCCCTGGTAAGATGACTAAGCTCCAGTGGCTGGACCCATGTCCATGAATATGTGGGGAATACAAAATGGACTCTATGAGTTACTTTTAAAAAGAGAACATGAGGTTGGAGAATAGGAGAGTAGGTTGGATCTATGAATGAGCAGTTCACTCTGCACAGTGCCATCCATGGGCAGCTGGTGCTGGGATGTATAAAGAAAACAATAGCTGAGAAAACCAGCTGAGCAAATCAGTAAGAAGTGCCTCTCTGTGCTCCCTGTTTCAGTTCTGTATCCACATTCCTGCTCCCAGTTCCTGCTTTAGTATCCTTCAATGGAAGAATCTAATCTGCAAGTCAAACCAACTATTTCCTCCCATGACTTGTTTTGGTTGCTTTTTTGAAATCACATCAGCAGAGAAGCAAACAGAACACCATAGAAAAAGAATTTTATGACACTTACAAAAGTCATAAAATTAAATTGAAGTAATAATTATACATTGAAATCACAATAAAAATATTCCATATGCTTTGAAAAAGGAGGCAGTTATTAACTGACCATAAACTTAGATTTTGGAGGAACTACTTAAATTGGCAGCTTCTTATGATCTTTCAGTCTTGTAACTTGTGTTTATGACACAATATCTCAATTAGCTATTTAGAAAACAATATAGTCAATAAGTAAAATATAGATGAAGCAATTTCTTTCCATACCAATCACCATTATTGATAGAAGACACATTTATTAGAAATATATATATTAAAAATCTTTTTTGGAGATCAGATCATATTAATGTATTTCCATCCTTTGAAGCTTACAGGGGATTTCTTCATTCTTGATTCATAACGTCATTCATGCACATCAAACTCTTGCTATGTAGCAGCTAACCTAAAGCTATTCAGTTGTTTTAGATTTTTTTAAACATTTGTGAAACATTGGGTACAAGTGATGCTTTATTGACATTTAGTTAACCTTAAGGTGGATGATTTGATACCAAACTGAGACAATAGATAGCCGGCCTTCTTTGCAAATATTACAGTATTTATAGGAAGACTATAGGGCTAAACTTAACTTTGAATTTGATGATTAAATTAACATCAGATGTTGCCATGTAATAATCCTCAGAAACATTTGTCAAATGAAACTAGTATTTTTGGCTTAAAGGAACATGTTAAACCAGTGGTTCTCAACCTTTCTAATGCTGTGACAGCTTTAATACAGCTCTTCAACAGGGAGGTGGTGGTGCACGCCTTTAATTCCAGCTCTCAGGGAGGAAGAGGCAGGCAGATCTCTGTGAGTTTGAGGCCAGTCTCATCTACAGAGTGAGTTCCAGGACAGCCAGAGATATACAGAGAAACCCTGTCTCAAAAAAATATAGTTCTTTATGTTGTGGTGTCACCAAACCATAAAATTATTTAAATGCTACTTTATTACTGTAATTTTGCTATTGTTACAAACCTGATATGCAGAGTATCTGATATGTGACCCAAAGTGGTCATGAACCACAGGTTGAGATCCCTTGCTTCTGACTTATTTAAGATCATCACGGTATAATATTCAAATTTATATTCATAAAACATGCAAGTATCTATTTTTGCTATGCAGTACTTGCATCAGTTATTGTGATTCATGGTTTGTATATCAGCCATGATGCTTTGCAAGAAGAGTGAATATTATTTGAAATCAAATTTTATCTAATATTTTAGGTCTAAATTCATTTAAAAGAATAATATATACTGATTATTGATGAACAAAAGAGATATTTCATTATAAAATCATTTTCTCACATTTGGCTTATTTGTCTAATGAGGTTTAAGTTAGACATGAAAAGCTGGTAGTTGTATAAGCAAAACTTAGCTAAGTTATTTCTAAGAGAATAAGTTCATTTGCCAATTAATCATTCTGGTAATATTACCTGGGTTATTCAAGCTTCAGATGAAGGCAATCAAGCAGGGTCAGAGCAAAGGAATATTGAACTGGAGATGTGCTTAATGTATTGCTTGGAGGCAGAGTAGGAATAAAGAGGATTACTGTTTTGAAGTCTGTCAAATCATTTATGCTCATCCCCGGACTCATCCCCCACACTACTATTTAAAGATAAAGTAAAATGTATATTACTTACCAATTAAAAGAATAGACACCAGTACCTTTTCAGAAACTAGATATAGCTAGTTTATAGTTTACCAATTTCATATCTAAATAGTGCCATCTTCTTGGTTCATTATTTTACAGTTAATGATCATTAGAAAATGGAATTGTAACATTTTACATGTGTGAGTTTGAGTAATCATTGAAATTTTTGTGGAGTCTTTAGAGTCTTTTATCATTCTTTCTTTTCTATTTTTTAAAACAATCTTTTCTCATTTTATATATTAATCCCAGTTCCCACTCACTCCCTTCCTCCTATCCCCCCACCTTTCCTGCATCCCACCCCCATGCACTCCTCAGAGGGGGTAATGCTTCCCATGGAAAGTCAACATAAAATTTTAGTCTGAAAGGCTTTTAAACTGAACTGGTGGTCTTTTACTTCTAAGTGAATGAGACTGAAATAATATTTATTTTGATTCTCTCTTCAGGAAACTGCAATTTTTAAGTTTTGAAGAGAATAAACTTCCTTAAAATTGAGGAAAAACTCTTCAAATGTACTTATAATTGGTAACCCATATTTTACATACTGATACCATAAAGACTTCATGCTTTCACAGCTGTTTCTTGAGTCAGTATTTACTTTTGAAATAGTTACTGTGCTCAAATGTCTACTGGTATGGACTATGAAGAATATAAATATCTTCAAACACAGTGTCTACTCTCAAGAATATTAAAATCTAGAATGAGAAACAAAGGTAGTAACTGTTACATGATTTCTTGGCATACAGTATGCCCTCAAAGATATGTCATGAAGGTGAAAGTTTGATTTGGATATTGAAAGTTGAACTTTAAAAAACAAAGACTGGAAGAGAATGATGTTTTAGGGAGAAAATCTAACAGGATACAGAGACTGACTTGAAAGGCTATATGACGGTGAGGAGATGGTTGATGAAGTTGTCTCAGGCAATTTAAGATAGAAGCAAAAAGAAAGAACAACTTCAATCAAAATTTGAAGCTAGAATTAACATAACTTAAAACATACCATGGAAACAAAGTAAAGAATGGAACAAGGATGATTTTATGCATGTGATTTTATTTCCAATCAATGCCATATTCTAAGTTCATGAAACCATGTTACAAATCTAACAACATCCAACAATATTAAGAAGGATGTTTTACAAGGCATAGAACCTTGAATTATTATCTCAAAAGGGAAAAATACCTAAAGCAGGAACAAAATACAAATTGTTTCCTGTCTGTAGATCCCAGCATGCTTATTTGTAAAGCCAAGCTAGATACACTGACCTCTTTAACCACAAAATACATAAATTACCTTATTCATAAATTATCAGCAACTTACCTAAAATTTGTTACATCAACTTAAAATTCCTCTGGGAGGCCATTAACATTTGACAGGAGTTGACACTCCTGAGGCATATTCTTCTCCTTCTAATATATAAACAGTTACTGCAATATCTGCTAGTAATATTCAGCTAAGAGGCATAGCCTTTCTATCTTTCAAAAAACACTAACCAAAACAACTCATATGTTTTTACATAACCAAGTAAATGGCAGAGTTTTATTCTCTTTTCATGCAACAGAAATATGAGCTTGAAAATCTAAGAAAATCAAATATTTGTTTTGGCAGGTTTCTCCTCTTGTGAAATGTGTGTATCTCTTTCACAACATCTATATTGTAAGAAAAAAGATTGATATCCTCTCTGCATATGTATATTGAATTGGGATCATACTATTATCCATGAGATGTTCTTCAGACTTTACTCTTTAAAAGTCACAGAAACACAGATTTCTATCCTGCTTTCACAGTTCATAATGTAGTATTGAGCTCAATCTAATCCTCCCTTTCAAATGCTACATTCAAGCTAAATATATATATATATATATATATATATATTATATGCATATATGTATATATTATGTGAATATATGTGTGTGATACATATTCCAATACAATATATTGCACCATATATAATATGCAGCATATACTTTGTATATGCATATATATGTTTATATACAATATCTTGACATAATAATGTAAGTGGAATCATTTATATGTTGTAATCTCATCATATGTCCTGTAGAACTTTGTCTTTTCTTAAAAGCACACATGTAGGTGAAAATAAGGCTAATTTTTTTCAGACTACAATTGGTTTCACTTCTCTCCAAGGCAATTAGCTTTATTTTGAACTTTCTGATTGAAAAATCCTAATAAAGAAATACCAAGAATTAGAATAATTGCCTAGTGACAATTGCTGTCTTTTAACCATTTCAACCTCCTCAGACAAAAGCAAAATGACAGAAGAATTCATGCAGTTTCATGTTTTAATATTTTCAATATTACCTTAACATGTGGATGTTTATTGTATCTTATCATTTAAGTGCAAACAACAGAAGAACATGAGCCATAATTAATAAATATCACCTTTTAATGTCTAGTACAAAAACATGCACACATAAGTAAATAATTATAGTGCAGTGAAAGATTGGCTAAAATAGACATTTCATGAGATGTGAAAGTTTCTGGGAATTACATGAGTAATTGCTGCACCATTTTACAATAATAAAATCAGTTTTTAAATCAATAAAATTTAAAATAATGTATTAATATTAACACTGGTCATTTAAAAAAATAAGCACAAAGCCTTAATTCTATCTGCGTACTCTCTGTTAGGTGGGTACTTTTTGTGTGCCTCTAGGGCACTTTTATAGACCTATTGTAACCAATAGGCTGACATTCATTACAAAGAGAAAAACCTAAATACTAAAACACCCTGTAGATAACAAGATCAGTCCAAATATTATGGGCAGTATAAAAGTCTTTAGAAATTATGTGCTGAAAAGTAAGACTTTGAAGTAATTATATTGATTTCAGAAAAAACTTTTAAAATGAAACCTTATTAGTTCCAGGTTCTCTCTTGAGTCTTAAATGAAATAAAATAGTATTTTTATAATAATTCTTTATTTTTAAGCTATAATATAATTATGTTATTTATTTCCCTCAATTTTTATACATGTTCTAAATACATAAATACAACTTTGGTTCAATAATTTGATTTAATGTGTATATATTTACTAAAATTTTAAACTTAGTCTTACTTTGTATTATTCCCCACATATAGATACATGTTATTTGACTATTATCAGATTTAAATTTGCAATATCCTAACTGAATACTAAAATTCCTTTACAGTGTTAAAAATTTGGGATTTGAAAATTTAGTCAAACTAAAATTATCTCTGCTAAAGAATATTGTGTTCTTTCCATTTTTTCATATTTTTATTTTATGATATCTCAAACATGTTCTAAATCATATCTTTTGCTAGTTTAAAATTTTATGTTTGCTTTTGTCACTTGATCCCAATCAAATGAGATGTAATTTCTTATTGGTTAGCATCAATAAATATTGTGTTCTATTTAAAAAAAAAGACTAAGAGTTAGCCAATAAGAAGTTAGAGCTAAAGGCCAAGCAGTATTTTAATGAATACAGTTTCTGTGTGGTTATTTTGGGTGTAAGCTAGCTGGGCATCAGGGACAAAGGGCCCGCTCCTTGTGCAACACTTCCTCCTTCAGCAATCATTAAATTTCACTACCTTCTGACTAAGAGTTGGTTATTAGTTATCTCCTCCTTCCATGATGAATTTTTGGCTGTCTTGATCATGTAAAAGCCTTATGGATGAAATATTGACCACTTTGCGATCTGTGTGCAATTTTTATGTCATAACTAACAAATATTTGACCAAAAAGAATTTTTGTTTCTCTATAGAAAATGTTTGAATGTAGCAAAACAGTGTGTGAACTGTTCTTGAGCATTGTAAAATGTTAATGGTAGATTATATGTTGTATAATAATAACTATTCCAGCCTTCAATTTCGAAAAAGCTGTGACTTCTTGAAAACAAGCATTCAAAATTAGGTTATTTATTCAATCCAATTTTACTGAAAATAAGGCCATGTATCTCAGATCTGGATTAACATTTGCACATTTTCTAATCTGCAGTCAGATGACCTCAGGACAGACATCTGTTTGGATATCTTGGATGAGCTCTCCTGCAGCCATCTGTCCTTGGAAGTAGCCTCTTCAGTGTTTATCAGACCTTTGATTAAAGTGGTAGTCAGGGCATGTTGTTTTCTATAGTTTATTGTATTCTCTTATTATGTTGAATTGAAACAGCAATGTGAAAACCTGTGAATTCTAAGAGGTCACTGATTCATTGTTAAACAGCTGAAGTACTTTAAATCCTATAATAGAAACTTATCTTTGTTATACATAAATATGAAATGAAAATGAATACAAAAGTCAAATCTGTGTTCAGAACTTGAATAAGTACTTCTGAATACTCTCCAACAACACTGTAAATTATAAGAAATCAAGATTTTTCTCCTTATAAAATGATGTCTTTAATTTTTCATATACCAAAGCAAATTGTGAAACCACTTCTAGAAAAAGTACAGCACAATGGCATATAGCTGTGCATTTGTTATATAGCAAGTATATATCATATACATATATATCTTGTCCTTGAAAATTGATGTTTTGATTTTAAAT
Organism: Ellobius talpinus; assembly: GCA_001685095.1. Lineage (NCBI taxonomy): Eukaryota > Metazoa > Chordata > Mammalia > Rodentia > Cricetidae > Ellobius > Ellobius talpinus. The sequence continues at coordinate 23,463 of LOJH01005995.1, read as the reverse complement.
CTTACCATAACATACATTAGAATGCAAACTCATGTTACTTTGATTTGCTAACACATAATGTTAATAATATGTTCTATTTTATGCTTCAATTGATATTGATAATTTCTAATTAAAGCAAATAGTTTTCAAATACTTTAAATAAGATTTTTAAAGCAATTTGAATATGTTATGGGTGAGGCAAAAATAGTATTAAGGTACAATTTTATCAGCAGGTAACAAAAGCTTGATGGATGCAAATAGACTTCCAGGTAATTGGATCCATGAAAAGTGTAATATTTTATTTAAGCAATGAAGCTATAATCAAGAGTTAATTAAGTTTTGTTTGTTTGTTTTCTGCTTTTTGTTTTTGTTTTCTTTTTTCCAAGAAGGTTTTTCCCTGTAGCTTTGGAGCTTTCCTGGAACCAGCCCTGTTGACCAGGATGGCCTTGAACTCACAAAGACCTGCCTGTCTCTGCCTTCTGAGTGCTGGGTTTAAAGGCCTGTGCCACTACCACTCAACAAGTTAACTAAGTTATATAATTTGAGATGTATGTCATAAAATATTCTATTCTTTAACCTCATGAAACTGTAACATCTAATTGTTATGATATATCATACATGCTTTTTTTCTGAACTTTAAATTTAGGTGATAAAGTGAACACATAAGGTTATCATATGTCAATCTGCATATAATATTTTCATCTTAATCTCAATTACTATAGCAAAGCTTTTTATGGGGGAATGCAGGTTTTGTTTATTGGAATTTACACTTTTGTTGTTTGTTATAGCTTAACAAAAAGATCACTTCTGGTCTAGGTTACCAAGGGAGACTTCCTCTAAGATAACCACAAGAAAAATTTTGCTTCAATTGTTGGTGACTTTGGACCCTTGGACCCTGTAATTTTGATGTCCCCTTGCCTGTCGGAGTAAGTGGCTTGTTTTCCTGTGCTTGCAGCTGCTCTGGGCATGAGACCCTCATGAGTTCCTGACAGCAAGGAAGTGGTTTCTGAAGGACTTATAGTTGAAAAGTTCCGAGACCTAGGGAGTGACCATTAGTTAGGGAGAGCACTGTAAAAGCTTCGCTGGAACAAAATAAAACCGGCATCCTTGTTTCAAGAGTGACCCATGTCTCTGTGCAGTTTTTAATCCCCAGATCCTTGCCTGATCACGGTTCCAAGTGGTGCAGGTACAACACTTCAACCAATGAATATTTCTCTCAAAATTTATTACACAGTGTCATCTAGCTAAATAATAAGGTGTATGAGACTGGAAAATAGAGTATGTATGAGTAAATGCATTGTATTACATGTTACATCAGTAATATTAAATGTATATGAGCATATGTTTTCACAGGTGATTGATTCATTTGAATTTCTTTATTACATATTTGGTTGCTCATTTGGGAGGGAATCAGGCATTAAACAATATTAATTATTGGAAAAAATTACTACACACACCCACTCGCCCTATATGTCATACATGTACATTTATATAATACATATACACATATATGAATGTATATAATTTTACCACTTTATACCTACTATTTCCATCTCTCTTAGCTGTCATGTTATATGAAGAAAACATTAAATCTGAATTTCACTTGTATCAAGCATTTCCCAGGGTTATTTTCATTTCTCATCTTTGTAATAAACACATAATTAAGGCTAAATTTATTTTTGCAAAATTTAAAAGATTTTAGACAGAAACTTTACTTATGGTGATTTAATTTTGTTATTTGAACCAAGCAAATGTCTTTCTTTTGTACTGTGGTCAGAATATCACATTTATGACTTACTGAATTACATCTACAGGTGCCAGAGAAAGTATTAACATGCAGTACTTCTATTTTTTAATGTCATCCTCACTTGTTTATAAGCATTATGATTTGTTTAATAGTCACTGTAGAGTTTTTAGAAGAATTGGATCCAAAATTAATTTGGTTTTCATCATCTTTACTCCCAGTAATCAGAGCTATATATTTTTGATGAAATAAACCCCATAGGAAGAAAAGAGGAAGCCCTAAAATTTAGATAATGAATGCAATAATCATCCTATTTAATATAATAAAATCATTAAGAAAGTAGTAAGTATTTATGCATTCTACATTTTTCTTATATAGATGTATAAACATTTATACATTGACAATAATTAGATTCCAAATTAAAAGTTTTTTGATGAGAGACTATATATAATTAAAATTAAACTAAGAGTCCTTGGGAATTATAGCCAGAAATCAAACTTTTTTTTGCACATTCCATTATTGTCTGTGTACTTTTGGTAGGGTTATACTCTATTGAGAATTTCTAGTCACATAGGCACCTACATCTTGAAATGTATGACTTTTTAAGTCAGCAGAGGAGTGAGAACTGTTCAAGACCCTCATGTTTAAAAGAGAGCACTGTTTGTTTAAAAGGATGGGAAAGGAACTTGGCACAACAATTCACAAATGACAGCACAAGAATTAAAATCCATTCCTAATTTACATATGATTTCCCAGTCAAGGTACTTTTTACAAGAGTACTACTTGTGATAATCCTTGTGCTTGGATTTCCAAATATTTCTTTGACTTCATTATCTCTTACAATCTCTGCCATTTACAATCACAGTTTATTTTATGGTCCATTCAATATGTTTAATAAATATATGATAATTTTGGGTAGTGGTTCTTAAGCTGTGGGTCATGAAATCTTTGGGGATCATAAGATGTCTTTCCAAGGAGTATTGTATCAGTATCAGATATCCTGCATACCAGATATGTTCATTACAATTCACAAAACAGTAAAAGTATAATTATGAAGCAGCAATGAAAATGATTATATGTTTGGGGCCACAACACAAAGAACGGTATTGAATAATCATAGCAATAGAAAGGTCATGAACCATTGCTCTGGGGTATTTTAATGACAGAGGAAAAGTATCTGTACACTTGTTAACACTTCTGATTTCTTACTTTCCTTTTGTGACTGATTCACTATCAGATTTCTCCAGACTTCCTACTGGGTAGGTAAAACTGTTGGAGAAAATCACCCACTGAGAAGACTGTTAGCAATATAAATTCATAGTCACTGACCTCAGCTGGACCTCGATACTGCATGAAATTTTCATTATTATATTTGTTTTGAACAGAATCTAGAGTCAAGATTTTTCATCCTTATTTATCTACCTGGACAACTATTAGAATATGAACTTGTCACCTAATTCATACAGGTAACATACAGTGTGTTAGAAGAGTTCTTCCAATTCCACCTCTGCTCTATTCAGCTTCCCTATACTTGAAACTATTGACTTATTATGAATTTATATAGATAGCGTTTTGGTATATAAATTGTTTCTTCTCCTAATAATCATTAAAAGATTATCCTTTTTGGAACATTTGTTCATGCTTTCATAATGTATATCTGCTTAATATTGATTCTTTATGTTATATTTTAAACTGTAAGCATATATAAACATACTTTTTAATTTTATTTATAGTAATGTATTTCTGCATGGTCTCCAATTTCCATGACAATTAAACAATCATATAATACACCTATTCGAAATGTAAATATTTAAAATATAGACTTGATATACGTAAAAAGTAGTGATTATCTGTTTATTCTATTCTAGCAATATAATTAGAATGGCTTAATGTTTTATATTTTCTAGCAAGATTTCACATTTCCATTGTTAATAGCATTTTTCTAAAATTTTTATTTACTTTGACTCATATTAAAAAGATATATTTGATCTAATTCACAATAATTTCATGACTATCCAAGTACAGTAACATTTAATTTATTTCCAAGAGCATGCATTTTGCAAAGGAGCTTTCTTGGCATAATTTTTGTTGTAAGTTTTAATATAATGCATTGTGTATGTTTTAATGTGTCTATGTGTGTATTTAGGCAATGCATGCCACAGCACGTGTGGGAGTGAGGAGGCTTTCAGTATGTTTTGAACGTTATTTCATTCAAACCTGTGTTTTCATAATAAATAGAGGTTTGTGCAGTCATGTGTATACCGATTCACCAACAGCCTGGTCTTTATTCTTTGAATTTTATAGAAATTTTTACTTCACCTTTCATTTATAAACCTCTTATTTGTTATGTAATTAATATTACTTGTTATATATAGTGTTACTCAAATTATATTTGTTCTTTGCCCATTTTTCCTCTCAGTGATTAAAATGTTAAAGTCAACAACTTTGTGTAAGTCTCTATTTTTCTCTTAATTCTGTTGTTTTCTCTATTTGATATATGTGATTAATGCACATATTTCATATTTCATTCTTTAAGATCACTTTGTAAGATGTCTTGTCAATATTAAATTTAACTTTGCTTCAATTTTTTCCCCTTTTGAAGCCAATTTTTTTAATGACATAAATGCAGGTACATCTGCCCTTTATTTGTGGACTGCCTGTGGAGAATAAAAAATGTGTGTGTGTGTGTGTGTGTGTGTGTGTGTGTGTGTGTGTGTGTGT
>LOJH01005995.1:0-18915 GCA_001685095.1 Ellobius talpinus | reverse complement strand
GCGCATATTCCCATGGGGGCTGATGAAAACTCTGGGTGTCATTCTTTATCTCCCTAGACTTTATTTTTTAGGGACAGGAATTTTCACTGAACCTGATGGGTACCATGTTGGCAGAGTTGTCTATTTACTGAGTTTCCAGGATCCACTTGTCTCAACCCTGGTGCTGAGGCTACAATTACTTGTATATATGCCCAGGTTTTGCAAGAATATTCATTATTCAAACTCATTTTCTGATGCTTACACAGCAAGCATTCCTATTTCTTCAATCATTCCTCAGCCCCTTTTCCTTTTTTTCACAATTGTATGTGTTTGTGCTTTTTCTTTCTGTTGAAAATGTGTGTTGCCTTTTACTATATGTAAGCAGTAGGAAATTAACTAAGAAAAATAATTAGAAATACACTTACACAAAAGTAATCCAATGAATAATTTCCAGGTAGGCAAAAACTCTCGCAATTTCCTTCTTAAATATTTTATATTATTGAGATGTCTCCTGGGAGTAGATTTATACTTGCAATAATTTCCTGCATATATTCTATTAGCTTTTTTGAAACCGAGACTATCCTTTCAGTGCTATAGGTTTTTGGAGACATTTTAGGTGCTTATAACTATTTTATTATTGTATTACAAATTATACCTGGACTCTATTATGTTCAATTTTTAATTCTATGAACACTCTATTTCCTTATCAAGTTTTAATAAACTGCAATTAGTCTGCTCTCCAGTGCTCTACAAATGTCTAGATCTTTTCTCTCATTTTCCCCGTGAAAGGCAAATTTAAAATATTATTTGAGTACCTTAGCTGCTAAAACTTCATCATTAATTTTACTCCCCTCTAAATTTATAGCACACTATTATCCTTTCTTTCTCATTCCTTTCTACTAAACTTTTTGCCTTTGACTTTCATTTTGTGTTCTCTTTTTTCTTTTTCTGGTATTAATAAAATAAGTATATACCTACATATGAGGCATCTTTTTATTCTTTTTATTGACTTAATGGGTTTTGAGCATTTCATCCTTAATATTTTCTAATGTTGCATTTTTATCCTAGAGATAACTCTATCTCATGGATTGAAACATGGTCATTAGCCATAACAATAAAAAAGTCCTCTTAAGCCATAATATACTAAAAATCAATCAGGAAAAAATGTATTCCTTCTTTTTTATATAAATTTTTCCTCAAGCATTTCTTTTTTATTATTGAGTGTCCTGTTATGGTTGAAATCACATAGAGAAGAAAATAATGCTTACCTGAATGGCCATACACATATTCCAATACTCTAAAAACCCTTCAGAAGTAAGAAATGCAATTTTCTAAATAGGAAATGCTGTTCTTGTATATGTCTTTCACTGACCTTAACTATTAATTTTAAAATTAATTTAGTTTCTTTTTCAAAGAATAATATACTTTTATTCACATTTTTGCTTTAGCATTTGATAATTCTTAGATTTTTTGATAGATTTATAAACAACAGAATGGAATTTCCCTTTGTTTTGATTATCAGGAAGAGAGTTCATTATATATAAAATTAATATAACTTTCAAATTTGTTTTAAGGAATAACAACTTATTTGGTGTCTTTAAGGAGCATTTTTTGGCAATGTCAATATTATCTAATTAGAAATCATATTTTAATCAATTACTCATGCAAATCTATGGCTAACTTTATTATAATATGATTATATTAATCAATAAACAATGATCCATACATATTTTGTTATTTTCTTACTTTGCAGAAAAACGCATGACTCCTTCTGTTAATTATATGCAGTTGTTATACACAAGGAAATTTTAAACACTCCACAAAATGTTTGCAAACAAGAGCAAACACATTTGCATTCATGTGAAAGAGATTGAGAAGAACAAGAAAAATCCCAGAAAAAAATAGAAAAAAAACATGAGTCCAAACATGTTCTGCAGGTACCCATATGAACAGGATCATCAAATTAGAGAAACGTACCAATAAGTATGCAATATTATTGAAAGTATATTTATTCAATTAGGAAAATGATATTGCAGTTCAAACAAAGTAGATGGATTTATTAGTGTTCCATTTATGTAGTATTTCTAGTTACTTCTTCAGTAAGCCTAAAAAATTTATTGTCAAAGAATTTTCCAATCAAACACCGGAAAACGAATGTTCAACAAAATCAAATATAAATACTGTGGGATGGAGTGGTGCATATTCAGGAAGAAATAATCTTTTGTAGCCAAGACCAAAATTTGGAAAGAAACTGACAACACAACTGTGTCCTTATGTAAATCATTTTGCTGGCACAATATGCATGGCACACAACTGCAAGTGTCAGATCCAGATAAGCTGAAATCAAGATGGCTGAAAGGTATATTTTCTCATCAACTCCCTGAATTATCCTTTACTCCTAGTATGGCTTCATGTGTGACCTAATTACAAAACATAATATGCCAATAGTCATAAGAAAAAGAAAATTAACCTTTTAATATTTTGGAAATGGTTGATGATGTTTCCCTGCTGTGGTACTTCAGTGAATTTCAAATATATTCTTCCCTAAAACTGTCTTCTGATTTGTATATGACAGCCACCAACTTTTCATGACATCACTTTCATTTGTATTCCACTATGTGTGTTTTGCAAGTTCCTTAATTTAATATTCCTGTGTGTTGTATATTATTCTTGAAGCCATAGTTGACTAAAATCTTTTGAAAATGCATTTATCTACTGCATAACTAACTAATTTACTTCTTTAATAATGAAAGGCTAAGACATGGAAAATCAAAATAACATGCCTAGGTTGGCTTAGTAAGAATAGGACTGAAAATGGGGTTTTGATTGTATTTCTTTGATGTTCCGAGATGGAAAAAAAGGAGAATTTTTGCTTTTACATTAATTTTCCCTTTAGTTCATGCTTCTCTCTTTGCGTCATCCTTCAGATGCCTTCTTCTATGTATATACCAGAGAAAAGCAAGCCACAGAATCTAAACTTGCAAGTTAGATCTAACATTTAAAATAGCAAATAGACTCTAATTCTGAAACAGAGTTTAGTTTGTTCAAGAAACTCAATGACTAGAAGATAAATGAAAATGTTGAAGGTTACCCATTGAATTTTGAGAATTATAGATTTGGAACACTGGAAACACACATACATGCATTTTTCAGTGATTAAATTCGTCACATAAATGTGGGATTGAAGGAGTGATTGAGCTCTCAATATGAGAGAAAGGAAGATGCCCTCCTGTTGTGGAGTGTTATTCTTTAACATTAGGATAATACAGACAGTACAATCATAAAGACAATGCTGGTGAACCTTCCTAACACTGCTGGTTAAAACAATTAAAATGGTTTATGTCTGGAATTGTCATAGGGGAAGTGTCTTTCACTGAGCAACTGAAAACAGGTTTTTTACATCATTGGAAACAATTGCACATAGCAGCTGGAGTTCCACAACAGCTACTACAGAAGAAATATTAAAACAGTACAGACAAAAGAACATTTGTTCTCATTGTCAAAGCTATGAGTAAACCAAAAAGGGTTTACTCCTTATGGATGATGCTATTTAGAATTTGATTCAATTCTAGTGGCTTTCCTATTACTGCATCAATATTAAATCCAAACCATAAAAGTTCAGTAATATAAAAAGATATAATGTGCATTGTTTCATTTCATTTACAATCAAACAGCTTTTGTTTTTCTCTAATTTGACGTTGCACTCCCATGCTCTGGAGAAGTGGTATTGCTACTACTCTTCATGAAGTTTCTCAGTCTTGCTTCGTATCCTTATCACACGGGAAAGTTTATCTTCGGTGGTGTCACTTATTGCTTCACGGAGTCATCCAAGTTTCCAACATTCCCAAAGCGAGAGAAGAAATTGAACAATTCACCTTACATTAGGACTATTGATCAGAAATTTCATTGTAATTTAAATCACACCATGTTTTTCTTGATAAACGATACCCAAATTCTCAAAGAAATCAATAAAAGATAAATAAAAAGGAAAATATATACAAAAGTTTACTATATCTCACAGTGTAGGAAAACAATTTATTTCAAAAATTCCTTTCTTTAAACTATAAATTTAAAGAATCTTAGTTGTATAGTTTATATAGTTATAACTATATAACTGTAAGTAGGACCCTTTTAATCCTATACCCAAAAGATGCTTCATCCTGTCAGAAGGATGCAAGCTCAACTGTATTCCTAAAAATTGGAAAAACCTGGATGTCCTTCCACCAAAGAATGGATGAAGAAAATACGGTATATTTACACAATGGAGAATTACTCAGCTGTTAAAAACAATGACATCATGAAATTTGCAGGCAAGTGGATGGAACTGGAATAAAATCATGCTGAGCCAGTCAGTTTAGACCCAGAAAGAAAAACATGGTATTACATATTTAAATGTGAATGTTAGCTGTTTAGTAAAGGATAATCATGTGTCAATCCACAGACCTAGATATGTTAAGTAACAAGGAGTTCTCTAAGGAGAACTCATGGATCTCATGGAGAAAGAGAAACGGAATATATTATACTGGTGGATTGGATGATTCTGGAAACAGTAGTGACAGGTGGGTGAGGAAGGGGGAGAAGGAGAGGGTATGGGAAGCTATGACTAGAATCGATGGCATTTGGAAGGCAATGTGGAAAATCATTCCAGTAGAATCTTCCTGGAACCTATGAAGGTGATCCTCATTAGGACTTCTAGTAATGGAAGATACAAAGGTTGAACTGGTTCTCTTCTCTAAACAGACAAGTTATCCAGTGGGACTGAGACAACAATCCAGCCATAAAACCTGCTACTCACAACCCTCCCTGCCTGAAAGATGGACTGTGGCAAAGGGGGCTCATAGTTTGTGGGAGAGACAAACTTGATGCCCATGCCAGGAGAAGGAGCCCGTGCACGACACTACCTGAATGACGCAGAATGGAAGATACATGGCTCAAAAACCTGGAGTATCATCAAATCTGACTGAAACTAAGTCAATGAAATGATTCCAAGGGATATTCTGCTCTCCTCCTTGGTCTTTGCCTAGACCAGTTGTTATGAGAGAGGGTTCCTCTGGCAACTGATGGGAGCAGATGCAGGAACCGACAGTCAAATATTAGGTAGAACTAGGGGAACCCTGAAAAAAAAGCAGAGAAAGGATCATAGGAACCATAGCCTATAGGACTACATGAACTGAATCATCAATCATATGACTTTCATGGATCTGCCCTAAGGCCTCTGCATACATATCCTGTGTTGTTCAGCTTGGTTTTCTGAGGGGAAGGGACTCCAAACAGAGGTAGTTAGGGGGTATTTAGAACTCTGTTGCCTGCTTTTGGGACCATTTTCTTCCTACTTTGTTGCTTCCTCAAGCCTTGTTATAAGGGTTTATGTTCAGTTGATATCCTTGGGAACCATGATCTTTTCTAAAGGGAAAGGGAGGAGTAGAGGATCTGGGGGGCAGAGGTTGCAGGGGTACTGGAAGGAGAGGAGGGTGGAGAAGCTGTGGTGGGGATGCATTGTATTACAGAAGAATAAGGTAAAAGAGAAATAATTAAAAAATAAACTGTAAGTCATTTCTAAAGATTTAGTCCTATAAACTTTCTTTGAGTTTCATATATTATTTGACTACTTTATATTTTGGGGTCATAATTATTATCTGAGTTTGAAATGAATCTTACAACTTTGCTTTCTAGCAATGAGGTTAAAATCATCTACTAATAAATGGAAGAGGGTAGAGGGACTGATAGATATATCAGTATGTATTATGGTAGTCATCTGTCTTTATGTGTCCATGTTCTACGTATTTGTTTACAATATGTATCTTTCTTTTCTTCTTTTGTCATTGATGCCTAATTTATCCATGCCTTTATTGTATCATTTGCATTCCTTGGAATATGTGTTTTCTTGGCAATTGGATGGCAGTTTAATTTCTCTATTCATAGAGATAGACCAGATTGTTTAATTAATTTATTTATTTAATGATTATTTATTTTCTTGACTACAGGATATACTTTATTCCTTTCAGTGCTATGAAGCCCAAAGTCTTCTCACTCATGCTGGCCAGTGCTCTGCTGCTGAGTCACACCTCCAGAAACAATCCCCAGGTTAGTGGTATAATAGATTCATATCAGTTGTTCATGAATGTCGGCCTCCAAACAAATGGAATTACTGCAGTAGGAAAATTTTATTATATAGTTTCACTGCTTTTTTTCACAAATTACTTAAAATTGTTAGACTTGGACAGGTTGGCATTTATACAAACTGTATGAGTTATGAGCTATGTAAATTATTCATAGTAATCATATAAAACGTGAAAATAATAAAAGCAAACATTGAAACTGTGTCAAGTAAGGAAACTCTTACTTTTTCTTACATTTTAATTATAATATTTAATTATAGCTTGAAATTAATTGATCTAACATAGAAACAGTAAAACCTTGTTTTAGATGACCATTTAAAACAGAACATATTATGAAATTTGATGCAAGACTTTATTATGGGATCACATGCTTATATATCATTATGCCTTTTCCCTTTTTAGCAGAAAAAGAGCAGTGAGTTTAGCTCCTTCCCGCAGGCACCACTCAGTACCTAACATGGATCTAGTATGCTTTTCCTTTCCTAAACTCAAATCCCTCCACATGTGCTCAAACAATTGTATTGTGCTCATTATATATTTGTGTAAATTGCAACTCACATTTTACATTCTATTATTTATTTCTGGAAGGAAAAATTTTCATATTAGAGGAGGCAGAAAGAGAGTGAGGCATCAAGAAAGCATGGCCTTCTAAATCAGCATGATCGACACGCACATGATCTCAGTGATTCACGTGACCTCAGAGACACTGAGGCAGCGTGTACAGGGAATGCACAGCTCTTCTCCAGGTTCTCTGTATATATTATGGCTTCCCATTTAGTATTTGTATGGGATTCCATGGTGTGGGAAAGAGTTGGTTGCTATTTCTTATGCTTTCATTTCAGCTCATTTCCTTGTCCCTTTTGTCCATTTCCAATGTGTTCTTATGGCAAAATAAGGAGCAGTACCGAGCAGCCTCTCATTGAGTGCATTTTCACATATACATACATGTAGCCCATACTTCATTGTTTTTCTCTCATTTCAAAAATGAATTCTGCCCTTTATTTCCCTTTCTATATAGATAAGAAAAAAACTACTCAGTTTAGATTTCTAACATCTAATATTGTGCAAAATACTTAATATGAATACAATTGGGAGCTTTCTTTTTGGAAGAGAATAATTAAAAACTGTGGTTGAAATTTATGACACTTCACTTATTATTTGATATAATGGTTGTGGATAATTCAAAATTATAAGTCCTAGTATAGATCTTATTTATAGGAGACACTTGGAGTTAACGCAAAGTTACACACTTCCCACTCTAATGATTTAGAGCTATTTCTTCCACTACTTAAAAAATACCTTTAAACATTTTAATTATAATAGAATGACATCACTTTCCATCTTCCGTTTTCTCCCTCCAGATCCTGTGAGGCACCCTCCCTCAGTTCCTTTTATGCTACCCCTCTCAATATGACATCCTTTTCTTCATTATTGCTTCACGATACATATATTTATATGTGCCGAGAAGTATAAATTTATCCTGCTGAGTTCATTTTTGTAGTTTACATGTACATAGTTTCAAGACTGGTAGATTTTATTAGATAAGCAAAAATGGGGTGCATCCCTGGGAAAGACCAATTATCTATCTTCTAGTAGGCATTAGTTAACAAAGAGTTCTTTGTATAGTGATGTATGCCATTAAATTATCCTCCTTCAATTTTATTTCCATGTCTATTAATATTACCATCACCTCATTTTGTTTATGAAGTCATTTCTAGGACAAATTATGTCACAGCTGATTTTTTGGTATTCTGTCTCTTACAAGCATTCTATACCCTCCTGAACAATGTTATCAGAGACAAAGGTGCAGTGACTGTTACGTACATATGCATCCATTGGAACTAGATTCACCATGATCCACTGATCTCTGAATTAACTCCAGTCATGACTTTCTCTAATGATACCCATTTGTGGTAAAGAGAAGGTTTTTGATGAACGGTAGTAGCTACAGCTCTCTGAGAATATGAGGATGTGATTTGGAATGCAGCACAGAATTATGATTGGTAATATTACAAATGAGAAGATTAGATTACATTTAGATATTCAATCATTTTATGGAGGTTCATGACTACATTAGAACCAAGAAGTCGATTTTTAGGACGAGGCATAGTTTTCTTCCTGTGGAGTGTGCCCTAAGTCCAATTAGTCAGCTGTTCATTACCCTACTACATGTGACTACCACTTATTGCTCCCTTATGGCTTGGTTGCCGCGCTAATCACTGCTGTGGTTTAGGGCTATTAATTGCTTCCCACTTTTGCCAGCTCTTGTCACACTATTTGCTGCAATGAAAATTAAAACATAGGAAGGAAGCATTCAGATTTGACCCAGCTTGCACATTCCAAGGCCTGTGCCTTACATGTGTGGTGTCTTCAACAATCGGACCTTAACTTCAACCTTTCAGAGGCAGTCAAGGGCAACTGCAATAGACTACATTGCACTAGGAATTACTTGGGTTACCCTGACCATGTCTTCTAAAAAGAAACTTCTAGTACCTGGTGCTGGCATTTGTGATGGCATATGATTCTTATGGGGAGCATTGTCATTCCACACAACTTCACACACTCACACACACACACATATTCTGTTGTTCTGTGTGGGTGTGCACATACACTTTATGCATAGTGTACATTTCTGCAAATATAAAATAACATGATTCTTTAAACCTTAATCAAACAACCTTGGTTTTAATTTTCCATGAGCCCTCTTTTTCCTTATACATTTGCCTCTTTACACCTCCTTTTACACTTTTTTCTTCCCTACTAAATGGCTGAAATTAATTTAAAATTTGTCTGGACATCAACATGAAATAGTGATGTGATGTGAAGGTTTTCTTATTTGAAAGTGTTTCAAAAGTTTTTGGAACCCTGTGCTCTACTTGTTTTTCTTTCTCAAATTAAAAAAAAGTCTTTCATTTTTATACTATCTTCAATACTTATTGGTTAGTTTAGCCTTCAGAGAAGTTTTGTTTCACAGGTAACATAATAAAAAAGTAAAATACATTCATGTGAAATTTATCCAAAAGAATTCTGTTTTGTATTCAAGATGCCTATCTATATTCATGTGGCCTATAATTGTATGTATTTTAGATGATTCAATATTCTGCTTATATTATTACTTAAAAGTACTGATAGCAACTTGTTTTTAATGCCTCTTTTTTGGAGGTTCAGAATAAAGATACATGTCCAGGCTCAGCTCTGATGAGAACAGTAGATAGGAACAGTAGCACATCATAATTTTTATGGGATATTATAGTAGGTAAATAATTAAAACTAATTCAGGCTAATTTTGCCCTTATAATTACTTCTAGCTCTGTCATATTTAAGATGGATTCTCTAAGAACCTTCATAGGTTAAGGATACTCTCTGTTCCAGTGATCGTGTTTGAAGTGACTGCTCTCTCTTTGTTAAAGAGTGACATTTTGCTCTAGAATTTTGTATCTTATATTTTATTTGTTAATTAAAATAAACAGATATTTTCTACCCCCTCTCTCTCACTTAGATTATAATTGGAAATTTTTCACCTTCGCTTTCCTCTCTCCACATCCTCCTCTATAACTCTCCTTGCTCTCTTTCAAATTAATGGACTCTTCTCAAATTTATTGTTGTGACATACATTTATGTATGTATACATGCATCTTTACTCTTAAGTACATAAATACAAATTGCTCAGTCTTTGTAATGTTATTTACATGTTCATATTTTATGGATGAACATTTAGAATTGCATAATCAAATTGGCATGAATTTCTCAAAAGAAAATTTCTTCCACTCTCAGAATTCCTTACTTGCTCTAGACACTCACTTTTTAGTTTTCTTTACATTAAACAGTCCTCAGTTTTCCAGCCAGTATCTTCAATAATCCATGCAACACACACAATCTTTTATCTTTTATTCAACTTGACTTTTGTTTTCTGTGACTTTTGCTTTGTGGTTCTTTAAAATTTCCAGATGAATTTTGAGCAAATAATCATCTATTCAAATTTTGTGCCATCTTGCTTGGGAAAATGTTATAAAATTGTTTTTCATTTCTAAGAAAATCATTATGCTTGACATTTCTTTAGTCAATTCGAATATATTGAGAAAAACTTAGTTACTACAACTTTTTCACATATGGTCCAATCAGAGGGATTTTAGAATATCTGCCTAAATTTTATTTTCAACTCAGAATACTTCCTCATATTTCTCCTGCAGCAGATGGGAACAAATAGAGAGACCTACAGTCAAACATTATGCAGAGAATGGGAGCCCTTCAGCCCTAAACCAGATGTCTTCATCAACTACCTCCCCTCAAGGTTCATGGAATATTGAAGACACTGAGACAAGAGAAAGTAAGAACCAGAGGGAGTGGAGGACACCAAGAACACAAGAACCTCTAAATAAGTACATAATGGTCCATGACATATGAATTCACAAAGACTGAGACAGTACGTGCAGAGCCTGCATGTGTCTGTACCAGGTTCTTTTTGAATATATTTTGGCTATCAGTATAGTATTTTTGTGGAATTCCTGAGTTTTTGATCAAGTGGGCATCTATTTCTTTTGCCTTACGTTATACTTTTTCCTTCCATTTGGTTGTTTTGTCTAATTCCAAAAAGTTGGTTTATTTTATTTTATTTTATTTTTAACCATAACAAGCCTGGTTGCTTTCTAATGGAATACAGAAATAAAACAAATCCAATAGGAAGGGAGGTAAAGAGGAACTTGGAGAAGTAGAGGTAGCAGAAATCAAAATTAGGCTATGTGTCAGAAAAAAATCTATTTTCAATAAAGAAAAATTAAAGAATGCTCTTTCATCAAAATTGCTATACAAGATGTCTTCAGATTAATCAATAATATGCATTAACAAAGCATATAAAAGTAATTGTGAAATACAGAATTAAATAAAACTGTGTAAGAGTATCTGAGGGTAAACTAGGCATGTTTACTACCACGATATATTTTTCTACATACTATTTTTTCTTAAGCATTTTAGCTTTCCAAAGAAGGGATTTTTTTTTCTAAATTTTAAATTTTCTTTTTTCTCTGATAATGGCAGGAATAAAACTTTCCTTACTAATAGAGACTATTCTTATTTGCTCTTTTGGGTGGTGATTTTTGCCATATATAAATTTATGCTTACAAACAGTCATTCTTATTTGATATGCTTTAGTAGTCTTATACATATAATTTATTTAAATAGGAATAAAGCTAAAAATTTTTAAAAATTAAAAAGGTTGAAAATAGAATGACTTTTAGTTAATCAAATATCCATTTGAGTTTTATCACTTTTCTCAGTTGGCCGTGCTCCCCAAGTTTTCATAACATTATTCCCTTCTACCTGCAGTTATTAAAAGATGGGATGGACTCAATGAGTAAGTTTTTAGTGAATGTAATACCCCTGACTATTTCAACATATTGTTTCCCCTAGTAAGAAAAGTTGAGGAGAATCACATGAGTAAGGAACATAAATTAGATAATAATTTTTACTGTCATTTTATGTCTCATATAAAAGGTGCTTTAAAAATTCTTATTTTTGAACATAAACAATTTCAATCATAAATTATCAACTCAGCAATATCCAAATCAGTGAATTTTTTCTTTTGTTTTTATTAGGCCATTGATGCACATTATAAATATGATCTAAAACTACCAACTACCACTGTTTTAAAAGGTTCACAAGTTGAGACTTTGATCCAATTTGTTCTCCAATCATTAGAAAAGAATTGGGTTATTTGAGCTTTGACCTAGTCAATGAATGAAGGCCTTGGCTGATTCTGCTACAATAGGTTAGTTTGCAGGTAGTAGAAAGTAATTTTAAGGCTCTGTAAATAAAATATAAGTCACTGGATTATGCTTTTGAATGGTTTGTATTCTCTGTTCTGTTTTTGGTTTTCTTGTTTTTCTTCCTAGATGATCAAATATGACTAAAAAAAAAAAAAGCTCTGCACTGTCACACCAAAGGCCCAGAAACAAGAGAAGGCACAAACTGACACGTGAAACTATGAACCAAAAAGAATTAAAACTTCTCTGTTTTGTAAAATGCTTAATATGTTTTTGTTTCATCAATGGAAAAGTCTAACGAAATTTGCTACTAAGTATATTGCAGCTAATTTGTATAAGTAATTAAGAAAGTTTAGAAGATTCAGGGTAGATGAGCCTTCAAAACTTGTAATAAAGTATAATATTCAAGTATGTTTGGAGACTCGGGAATCCTCAGTGCTTATAAGAATAAGAGTAGTAAAAGACTACTCTTTGAGTTTCAATTGGGAATGAGGACTCTTGATTGTTGTATTTGAAAACATTAATGTAACATAACTGCAAAGACTTGTGTACATGTTGTGCATGATGACTTTGTGGGAATCTGATTTTAAAATTGTTATACTTCTGGATATTATGACACATTCTTTTATTTCCAGCATTTTGGACTAAGGAAGCTATTTTTTGACTTTGGGACATTTAGTCTCTGATTCTAAAAGTTTAGTACTTTTATTTTATTTTTATAGATTTTTTTTTATTTTAAATTCATTATAAAATGTAGCAAATAAAAAATATCACATGCTGAAATTAATCAGATTCAAAGATTATACAACTCAATGAACTCCTGTATGGTTAGAGCAGCTATTTAAAGGAAAGCTGTGGAGCTGCACAAAGAACTTTACATTTTCACTATTTAATATTTATTTAAACTCATGTTCACCACTAAAAATGAAAAATCTCTGAATGTCAGAACTATAAAAATACTTAATTTTATATACTTCTTAGAACATCTTTCAAAACTTAAGAGAAGAACAAACATATGATTCTGCTATTTTGCTCCTAGGCATATACCCAGAGAATTCCAGTCATAACATACAAGTTATAGCTGCTTTATTTACTATTGCAAATGATAACAGCCAACATCCTTTAATCAACAAATGAATAGGTATTCAAAACTGAACATAAATATTCTGGTTTAAAAAAAGAATTCTCTGGGTTATTCTTTTGAATGGTTGATTATTTTCTTTTCTGTTTTTGCTTTCTGTTCTTCTTCCTAGGGGGTCAAATATGAATAGCTTGCCCTGCCACACAGCAGGTACAGAAAAAAAAGACACAAACTGTGAATATACATATGTGTGCATGTGTGTGTGTACGTGTGTGTGTGTGCATGCACGAATATATATGAATACTAATCAGCTCTAAAGAAACTTGCAATCATAAAATTTTCAAAAAATAATGGAGTTGGAGTGTATAATATTAAGGTCACATAATCTCAGAAAGAAAAAAAGAAAATAAATCATTCCTTATACATAGAATCAAGCAAATCATATGTATTTATTCATAAATCAGTGCATGTGAATACAATCTAACATGTAAGAAGAAAAAGAAAGGCTAAATAGTAGGGGATGCGAAATGACTAAAAGCAAACAAGAATAACTGACAAAGTATATTTTTAAAGTAACTTATGTGAATATTCAATATTCTGTCAAAACACAGAGAGACACATTAATGTCCTTCTAAACTTTCAGATTTTATTGAATAGCAATAAATTCACAAGAAACAGTAATTTTGTTGGCCACTTTTTTTTCCAGTTGCCCTTACTTTTTGAAAACTCCAGCATAATTTTCTGCTTAGGAGTGTTAGACACTTCAGAAACTTTGTGTTTACTAAGAAGTGTAGAATTGATATATAGTTTTATGAAAAATGTCATGGAAATCTGATAGTGTTTGTCTTGAATATCCATATTGCTTTTGGTACTATTGTGATGTTTGCAATGTCGATTTTGCCAGTCTATATGCACAGCATATTTTCATTTTCTATTGAAATCTTCAATATCTTTCGTCAGTTTAAAATTTCATTGAAGTGGTCTTTCAACAGATTGCTTTAATGTTACATACATTATTAGAATTGTTAGAAGTTTTTGTGAATAGAAGTCTCTTCCTGATTTCTTTTTCTGGAAGTTCATTTTTAGTGTATACAGAGACTCCTGACATGTGTTTTGATATGTTTTTATTAATTCTTTGGGAATTTCACATCATGAACCCCAATCACACTAATTTTCCAGTCCCTTGCTATCTGTCCTTCACCCTTCTAGTGTCTTCCACCAAAGTAAAACTAAAAAAAGAAATGTAAGTAAATGAAATAGAAACTAATTAAAAAATAAAAATTTCAAATAGGGATATTTTGATTTAAAATCAAACAAAAAGAAAAGAAAAAACAAAAACCAACAAACAAAAAATACTTCACTCACAGGTCTTTCTCATATCTCCATCAGTTCTGCTCTTTAGTTGCTACAGGCCCATAGACCCAGACATGGCTTTAAGTCACAACTCAGGCCTAAACATCAGGATGGCTCTGGGTTGCAGGACAGGACACCCCAATCTGTATGACCCTGGGCAGCAACATGACCCTCAGGTACCAATATTAGCTCATTTGTTAGCCAGAACCCAAGCATTTGCAAATATTTCAGTAGTAACAGGAGACACAGACATTGATACAGAACATGAACATGACTATGGTAGAGTCATGGACCCAGACATGTCCCTTTGCAGCATTTAGGGCCAGAAAATTGCATAGCCCCGGGTGGCAGCACAGGTAACCAAGAAGGGCATGTGCCTGGCTGTAGCCCATCCCTTGTCCACATCATGGCCACAGATGGCATCTCAGAACACAGATATCCTTATGGCCTTTGGTGGCTACATGACCCAGGGACATCAACACAGACTGTGGCTGTAGTAAGACCATGGGCCAAGACCTGTTCTTCTGTAGCTTTCTGGACTCAGGTGCACCCCAGGTTGCAATGATAGCTACTCATATCAGCATTAAACAATGCAGGATGGCCCTCAGACACTTAGGTGGTGATCTAGACCCTGGGCATAACACAACCTTCAGTGGTAACAGGCACATGGATAGCAACAGAGACACTGGCTGCTGCAGGGACATTGACCCAGACATGGCCCTAGTCAGGCCCAGCTGTCGATAAGTACCAGGGGGTATAGCACAGGACACTCTGATCTGCACAACTCCAACTGCAGTATAAACCTCCTATAACATCATGGCTTCAGCTATTGGTCCAGACTCCAGGCATCTTCATGGCCTTAGGTAGTAACAGGAGCCATCAATATGAATCTCAACTGAAGCAGGATCATCCCCTTCCTGCCACTAAAGGTGCTGGGTATGCAGATGGATTCTTATACTTGCCCAGGAAAAAGCAGCCATAGGCTTGTCTGTGTATTGATTGTGTATCCTTCTAGAAATTTAACTGTAGGATTATGTAGACTAAAGGTAGGAATACTTGACTTATTCCTTTATACTTGCATTCCTTTTATTTATTTTTATAGTCACTATTCTCTTGTTGAGATCTTAGGCATATTTTGAATAAAAGAAAAGCCACATCTTGTTTGTGATTGCAGAAGAAACAATCTGTTTCCCTACATTTAGGGTACAGTTTTATGCATATTTAGTTTTTTTATCATAAAGGAATGTTGAACTTTCTCAAAATTATTTTTGTGCCTCTTTAAGAATAGCAGATGACTCCCTTGATTTAAAATGTTTATATGTTTATAAAAATCATTGATTATGTATTTTAAACTAACTTTGTATCTAGGCATGAAACATACTTATTTCTTTTTAATATACTCAAGTTTATTTTGCAAGTATTTTGACAAATTTTGTCTTGATATTTATCATGGTAACTGGCATTTAGTTTTGGATTCAATGTAACCCTGGACTTATAGAATTCATTATATAGTGCTCCTTCATTTTCTATTTGTAGAACAGTTAGAGGAATGTTGATGTGACTCCTTGAGTAAATTATAATTTTCTTTAAAAGAAGAAGCATATTTTAGAAAAATTCAACCTTTTATGAATTTTCTCTTTTTAATTGCTTATAATTATTATGGGATTCCCTTCTTATGTTGTAAATATGTTTTATTACCATTGGTTAAAATAGAAGCTGTTTTAGCCAATGGATTAGAAGAGTAAAACCAGGTGTGAAATCAGAACAGAAATTGAGAGAGTGAGTAGGTGGAGTCAAAGAGATGCCACGTAGTGGTCAAAAGAGTAACAAGATGGATTAGTTTAAGATGTAAGAGTTAGTTAATATGAAGTCTAAGATAATTTGGCTGAACAGTTTTGTAATTAATATAGCTTCTGTATTATTATTCAAGTCTAGGTCACCAGGAAATGAAAAACAGCCTCCACTTACAAATGGTACCCAACATGGGGCAATTATATCCACATAAAAATGGAGAGCTTGAGAAGGAATTCTAGACACAAAAGAACAGAGTTAAGCACAACTTTTTGTAGCCACATTTTTTTCAGATAGACTCTGTTTGCTGGCTCAAGCAGAGGCATGGCTCCTTTAAGAGAGGTTTTCCTGATTGACAGTTAGCAGGAAAAATATTGCATAGCTTCTTTAAGATCTGGCTACCTGGTTTATGCTGGTAAACGAAGTCTGACTCTTTCGTGGGGTCTAACACTTAAATAGGGTGTGTGAGAAGCATGTTACAAAATGCTTGATGATGACATAGACCTACTGTTTCCCTGAAGCTAGGGTGGTAAGCATGGCTCACAGAGCTGGTGAACATGCCTCCACCATGTTGAACTGTATGGAAAAAACAGGTAGGGACACAGAATTGGTCCCAGCCATGCCTGCTTAGAATTTTAAAATAATGTGCTCCTGTTCAGAAAATGATTGCAGATATACAATAAAGACAGATTCAGATGAAAAAGAACTCTGAATGGGTCACAGTGTTGAATAAATGTACATAGGTTGGCAGAAAAAGAGCATAGACAGTTATAAAAAGAAATAGGTTTTGAATATAAAACAGTCTTTAAAGATACAATAAAAGTAATGTAAAAGAATACAGACAATTATAGATTAAAGAAGTAATGAAAAATAAATCATGTAAAGATGGACTATACACAGAGAGTATGGATTATGTATATTATTGTGTTTTCTTTGAATTTTTTGACAGCAGAGAGACATTTGACTCTGGGGGTTTCTAAGTTACACCGACCACCAGCATATATATTTTGAAGGTACCTTGACTTCAAAATTTAAGTCTAAGGATACAATGCTTTGGAAAAGATGAGAACCTGTGGATTCCTTCCAGGCTAATATGGTTTGATGGAACAAGACCTCTTGAAAGTTCTCTGTGAACCATAAAAATACATCACTTAACAAACAGCAGTAAACAGTTTGAAGAAAACTATGCACAAATTCCCAAAATAATTGTTTATAAACATGTGTTTTCACTTAAAAGGGGTTTATTATAAATGGTTAAATGGTCACATTGATCCTCTTTCTAAAAATAGTGGTGGGAGGATATATTATATAGAGATGAATACTTTACATTGGTATGGACTTTGAACTGTTGATATAAATTTAAGGTCAATTTACTACACTCTCTATATATGTATTTCTGCTCTTGTTTAAGGTCTTATGTTTATGCAGCTCATTTTAAAATATAATTTATAACTAAAAATTATAGAGTAATAGTCATTTATAATAGTCAAACTATTAATTATGTTAGGTTTTCTAGATATACAGTGATATATTTCAGTTAAATAATTTTTAACAATTCAAAGACTATGGAATTTGGCAATTAAAGGGTTCTAAGAGCTTAGACTTTTCTCAAGAGTAAGACATGTCTGCTTCTGTCATACCAATTATGCCAGAGAGGTTGACAGGCATTGAAGAAATTTATTGTGGAATTTGCCTTCAATATGACAAGGCTAGTCATTTTGGGCAAGAAACTGCTCTTCCATGAACTGCTTTATGGCATGTTGTATGAACTGGACATGCAGGACCACAAGAAAAGTGATTGCTGAACTTTCCAAAAGACAGGATGGTACTTCAGGGTTCCTGTTTCATAGAAGAAACTGCCAGACATTCTGCAGGACACAGAAGAAAATAACTGATGGCCTTTGCAGGTAGGTACAAAGCAAAACAAATCTTGAGATTTATTGCTTCACTGAAAAGTCTGCCAGATATTATGGGCCTGTAGACTGAAAATGGATGCCCCAACATTACAGAAAAACTTTGGGTGACTGTCCAGGCAGCAAGATGCCCTTGTCAATTGTAGAACTTTGGAAGTTGCTTACAATACACTTCCTGATTACTTAGGTAATATCATATCCTTCTGGAGTCTTTGAAGGAGGTGAAGAATAAATCATTGCAAAAATAGCTTTCCTTATTGATGATAAATATAAATTAGTTACAAAGCTTTAGAATCACAAATGTAAAATAAATGATAATGTATTTTCCTTAATTTGCCAAATGTAAATGGACTAAACATTTTAAGTATAATTATTGTTTGACAACTGTTTTGTATATGTAATTTTACTATGTTAAATTTAAAACCTTCCTTTTTATTTAAACACAAAAGGTGAGATGATGTGGGATCCTCCTTTGTATGCTGTGAATATGTTTATTACCATTGGTTAATAAAGAAGCAGTTTCAGCCAATGCCTTAGCAGAGTAAATCCAAGTGGGAAATCAGAACACACACAGAGAGAGAGAGAGAGAGAGTAGGCAGAGTCAAAGAGATAGAATGCAGCTGCCAAAGGAGTAACATGTCAGCACCAGTTAGTCACAGCCTACTGGCATTACACAAATTAATAGAAATGGGTTTATTTAAGATGTAAGAGTTAGTAAGAAGCCTTAGCTAATTTAGCTGAACAGTGTGATTATTCAGGTCTGGGCAGCCAGAAAACAAAACATAGACTCTACTTATATATAATCTAGCTTCTTTAATCAATTATCTCAAGAAACTGAATAGGCTTTTAAAATAAAAACCATACATAGGAACAAGCTGGGGACATCTCCTTGGACACCTGGGAAGCCCTCTAGAGTCAAG
>LOJH01005994.1:15663-27029 GCA_001685095.1 Ellobius talpinus | reverse complement strand
TATATATGGAAAAAAGGAAGGGGGATCTTGCCAGACACATCTCAATCAATTCTTTATCAATATTGTTTCCCTTTTGAACTTATGTAATCTCCTGCCTCAGCTTCCAGAGTAGGTAGAACTACAGATGTATCCAATCTTGCCAAGCTTGATTTGTTTGGCTTGATCATGTCTGTTTTTAACAAGCATCAAAGTGTACAACTTCTTTGAGGCCAACTCCAAAGTACCATTTACAGTTCATGAAAAAGAGCAAGATTCAAAACGGGCAGTTGAAGAAAGGCCTGAGCAGCAGAGGAAGGGGCAGAGTGAGGTGTAGGAGAGAAAGGCCCAGACATTTGAGCTAAGAACCAACAGTCAAATCATGGAAGAAAAGACATGCATAGGATAGCCTGCATAGGCAGCGCTGCTGTGGAAGCACATTCCAGGAAAATCTTAAGAGATTACTTTAATAATAAACCATGCATTCTTCAGCAAGCTGTCACGGGATTAACTACCCCTGTCTAGGCTGGGAGCACAGTCCAGATTCCACCCTACCCCACCACAAGCAGGTTTTGTGCAAATGACAATCATTATGTGGGGACCGTGGTTTAAAAAAAATCACATTTCATTTTTTCCTACCTTATTTTTCTAAACAAATTTTGGTAGTGATAAAAAATCATGCTTTCCATAGTTGAACATCTGGGTGGGCTCTGACGTGCTTCTCCTTATGTGGAGATGTTCATTTTAGACTTATTGAAAAGTTAACAACATAGAGGTGACAGGAAACAGCACCTCCTGGGATAAAAAGAGTTAAATTTATTTTCATTTCTTCCCCCCCCACATAATGTGAGCAGGACATTGAGCTACTGCCAAGACCAATATCAGCACCCTAGAGATATAAAAATACACTTCAAACCAGAGTTCTTCAGCGCTGACTCTTTAGATTTCTGTATAAAACAAGGCTGTCCATTTTGAGCCGCAACTTTGAGCCTACTGTGCTCAAATGAGCTGTTTGGGCCCAAGTCTCCTCTTTACATTGCAGTTCACAACAGATGAAATCATTTTCTTTCTCTGGTTTCTAAGGTAAATCGCTTCTTTTTACTGGTAGCAAGATAACACATCTTAGATATAGTCTTTGAACTATTCTGATAAAGATAGAGAGGATTGGGTGGGTGCTTACAAGCTGAGACCTGTTTCTTTTTTGTTCTCAAAGCCCCCCATTTCCCTGAATTAGAATTTTCTTCTAATTTCTGAGCCTTTTAAAATGAAACCATTTCTCTAGACTTCTGGATGTTAGACATGAAGCGTGATGTCCTCAGAGGCAGGAGAACTAAGCGTTACACCTTCGCAGTCCTCTAGCCATTCACAGAAAATCTTTTCTTTTTCTTTCTACAATCATAGGGGAATATTGAAAGTTGCCAGCACAACCCCATCTACTGCCGTACCCAGGTATGGAGGGAGTACAGAGTTCAGGAGGGCAGCATTCTGGCCCAGTTGTGCTGTTCTGTGTCTCTTGCTCTCCCTGCACATGGGCCTTTCCAAGCCTGACCTACTTGCAAGCAGAAACTGCCACTCACATTGAGCTACCTCAAATTACACAGTGGCTTTGCAGCTGGGGCTAGACACGGACCACAAAATACATCCTTGGTGTGCCATAAGCCAGATTTGAACCCTTGGTTTGCAGTGCTAAGATGCATATCCATTGTGTTGCTTACTCAATAAAATCAATAACCCATTCCCTCCGAGTGACAATTTGTCATTTTCATAGTTGGTATATTTTGCTTCCAACAAGCCGGGTAACAGGGAGGAGAGGGAGGTGGGGGGAGAGGAGGAGCAGCAGGAAAACAGACAAGAGGAGGAGGTATAGGAAAGACTAAATAAAATAAGAAAGCAGGGAAGAGGAGGAGGAAAAAGAGGAGGTGGAGGGGACCTTCCCAAAGTGTAATTTCCTAAGTTCTTTAAAAGCACTATACTGTTTTTGCAGATATTTGACAATTGTTCCTGGCTTTAAAATATGCAGGAAAGAAGTGGCAAGCTTCTGTATGGTTCCTGGGGTCCTCTCTACCACGTGTCTACAGTTCAGCATTGATAGGGACATTTTTCAACGTCTCTTCTCATAGCTCAAGTTTTTCATGCAGGGATAAAAAAGAAAAGAAAAGAAAAGAAAAGAAAAGAAAAGAAATGAAATTATGTATGCTGGGCGGTGGTGGTGCACACCTTTACACCCAGCACTTGGGAGGCAGAGGCCGGCTGATCTAGTGAGTTGGAGGCCAGCCTGGTCAACAAAAGAGAGTTCCAGGCCAGTCAGGACTGTTATACAGAAAAACTCTTTCTCGAAAAATAAAAAAGAAAGAAAAAGAAATACTATAGAAACTAGCAGACGACATCATGCTATCTGCATGTGGTTGGATAAGCATTGAAAGATCATTGGATCATTAGATAGATGGTAAAGTGTTTCATTTAGGCCAGTTTCACAGAAAGAATATGGTCTTGCATCTGTATGAGTGGTGTTAAACTTCAATATAAACACATCTTTTACCCGGGCGCCCATAGTTTTCCCTCCTATTTAATAAGCACGCCCACATTTGCAATTAACAGACACTGATTTCTTTAAAGGTGACAATCCAGTCACGTGCTCAGTTTAAGAAAGGACAGATGGAATCTGGGACCCATCATCCCTTGAAGGAAAAGTCCGGAGTAAGGGCTTCTCTTTGTTCAAAGGCCCCAGGCGGTTTAGGATGGCTTCGCGTGCCACGCCACTTCAAGTGGCAATCCAGGGAACGGATCTGTGAAACGCAATTTAGCGGATCCCACCCCTTTCAGAGTTTCCCTTTCCTGTCCTTATGTGCACCCTTCCTGGCCCCCGTTAGTGTGGGTCTCCTGGCCCTGGCGGTTGCACGGTCCTTTCTCCAGGTACGGGCGATCGCCCCCAGCTGGTCGGGCGCACGGAGCGCAAGAGGCGCCGGTTTCCGCGGCTGCAGCGCGAGTTAATAAACAGTTAAGTTTGGAAGACTCCGTAGCACGTTGAGGGGGAGTTACCAAGCCCAGGCAGCAAAAACATCCCGCCACATTCCTGGGGAGTCCTCAGCTGCCAGCATCTGATTAGAACCATATCTCTCTCTCCCCGGGAGTGGCCGCGCGGCACCGAGGCTCCCTGCCGGCGGCTATTTAAGCGGGCCCACCGAGTCCCTAGCGCTGCAACATAGAGGCTCCGGACACGGAGAAGTCATGCTGGCTCCGCAGAGGCACTAGCTAGCCCGTGAGTAGCTCTGCCATCCTCCTTCCCTTTGGTTCCATTTTTGCCGACCTCCTTCCCTCCTTTGCACGCTCCTCTCTTCCCACCCCTGTCTTGACTGCAGACCTTGGGCGGCGGGGGATCTTACAAATCAGACAGTGTACTCCAGGGAAAGCAGCGGTTTTGTGGCCTGACATCTGAGGAATGCTTCCAAGGTATACATTTTACCTTTGGGGTCGGACTCCAAGATGCCTATCCTGTGCCATTTAAAGAGCCCATCCGTGTGTGTGTGTGTGTGTGTGTGTGTGTGTGTGTGTGTGTGTGTGTACAGGCGCGGAGTGCTTAAGGGCTTTGGGGCTATCCCAGGGAGAACGCCGGTGTGGCCGCTGACCACCTAATTAACTGCTGAGGGGTGTTCGGATTTGCCTTGTGACAAAGGCTGGACGTGGTCTGTGCCTCTAAGGAGCTATTTTCTGCTGACTGACAGCACAGGGGCATTAAAAATGTGAACTTTGTCTTGGACCAGCATTCCTAGGAAAGTATCTGCCCAAGCGACTTAACAAACTTATTTTAAATCCCTGAAGCGTTTAAAAGCTGTTTTCTTGACGGTTGTAAACTAGTTGGAAGAATTTAGTAAGAATTCGAGAAAAAGGGCGAAAAGCGCGTGAAAACCTTGGAGCCGCAGTCAACATAGCGGTTCTCTTTGCAGCATAGAGCAGAGGCTGTTATTTCTTCCTGTTCCCTCTCCTTCACTTAATCCCGAGCTTGGAATTCTGTTCCATAGTAGGTTTCCGACGGGAGCTGCTTGAACCCAAAGGGAAATTTAACTGGATTCAAAGAAGCTGGACGTTATCTCCACCTCCGGGTACCCCCCCACACCCTTTCCTCTTTCTTCTTAGCTTGTGTTTGAAAGGAAGGGAGCCACTGTAAACTGAGAGGAGCAGAAACGAGCCTCCAGACACATGGAAAGATTTAAAAATTATGAAAGGGGCAACTTCATGAATAGTAAATGTTGCTGTAACTCTATAAAGTGTCTTGATGAAAATATTTCTGGCCCTCATAAGGGAAAGCCAAAGCAGGAGCATGAAGGAGACCAAGGTAGATACAACTTTAACGTAAAGTAGTGTCAGAAAATTTGCCAAAATGTCTCATAGATACCTGGTATGGATACTGGAATGGTCCCGATGAGATGCATAATCCATCTTTCTTACAATCTTGAGGCCTGGGCTCTGTACCCAGAAGTATTGACCAACTGTTCCAAAAGGAAGGAATAGCTAGACTTCAGGACTTGCTGCTACTAAGTGACTTGTCAAGGTGCTCCTCCATTCTGGGTTAGGCTTATTCTAGCCAGGTACCCCACCCACCCAGGCATCCACCACTCCACTCCCTTCAACTGAGGCAGGACACACCAGAGCTGAAAGGAGTTAACTGGCTTGAGAATTCGGGCGTGTTGGGAATTCAGGCTTTCCTGAGGGAAACAGCTTGGAGTCTGGGAAAAGCAGTGTTATAGCAAACGAAACTCAGAAGGTGAGACAAGCGCAAGACCCCTTGAGAAAGGAGGTATTGTGACCTCCTCAAACATGTATTCCAGACACAGACCGTTTCTTCCTTGTTCTTCATCACTTTGGCCTCAAGCTCACCAGATTCTTCTGCTTCTTACTAATAACAAATCCCTTCTCTCCCTACCACCAACACCAGCCTTTTAGTGCAATCTTTACCCTAGAAACTATTTGTTTCTAGGCTCGTATGTTCTCTCTTTCCCCTGAAGTCTTAGAGAAGGAGCCCTGGACCTTGGACACGCCTGGCAAGCCACTGAGCTGCTTCCCTAAGCCCTGAGTAGATGGCCTTCCTCTGCACTTCAGTCTAGATTAAACTCATCAGCCTCTGTCCCCTGCGTGCCACCACACCTGGCTAAGCTATGCCATTTTAACTGTGGCCAGACGAGAGAGATAGTGGAGGAATGGGAGGAATGTCTTCTTCCTTAGCCTCTAGTGCAGATGTGTTCATAGGGCTGGTAATGCTGATACCATGGTGGTTTATCTCCACCTGAGGCCATGAAGGGCTGGGAAGGTAACCCCAGCATTGCTCCTAGGCCTTGCTGATTTGTGAAGAAAGAATCAAACACAGAGGAAGGTTTGTTCATTCATTTTTTCTTCCTTCCTTCCTTCTTTCCTTTTTTTCTTTTGATGTTTTGAGGCAGCGTCTCAATGCATTTCTCTTCTCAGGCTGAACTTGAGTTCTGAAATTATAGGCAAGCATCACCCCCACCTGGCTCAGATTTATGCTAAAGACGTATTATAATGTTAAGGGTTAAAGTCTAGCCTCCTGTTCTTCAGGCCTGTTTTATTGTCTTACTCCACGGTTAGATGGGTTTTAGTTGGCTTTGTTGAGGGTGAGGGGTATTGATTTTAAGACACTCGTTAGGCATGGTGATGGTGTAAAGTCTTCTGGGAGCTGCTGACCAGTTGGTCTGGTTTGCTCAGTCATATCCCTGTTACCTAAAATTTAAAAAGACAAGGAAAATATGGCTTGCTGGGTGGCTCGCGGCCCTCAGGAAGCACTGTGGGAAGCTGCTCCTGATGAGACCATGAGGAAGTTGCTTCTTCGTTTCTCTCCTAGTCTGAGCCTAAGCCCACTGCTGCTGTGATCAAGCTAACTTGGAAACGCCATGTGTTTCTTTGCCTCCTTCTCTCCACTTGGGGGATTAATCATTCCTTTTCTTGAAGATAAAGCAGGGATGTTGTCATGTGTGAAGGCTGCTGAAAGGAGTTCACCAGGGGCATAAGTTGCCCCATCTGGAAGACTGGCAAGGGGACTGGCCTGGGGGTTATATAACTGATCTACCCTATAAGGTTTCCTACAGCGGACAGAATTAGAATCGGAAGCAGACTGGCAATGTGAAACACCTGAGGAGCAGGACATGGTTTCTTTGTTTTGTTTTGGTTTTGTTCTCCCTGGAGTTGTAATTGTTATATAGTTGAAGCGCTATTACTGAATTGCAGAGGCTGGCCCAAGTCTCATTTAGAAGACAGAGTTTCCATCAGATAAGTGTGTTTAAGGGAAACCTAAATTATGGGAAGATATTCTAGGGGGTTGGTTAATCATGTCAGTCAAAAGCAAACTGTCAGGTCTCTTCTTAGAGACAGCCCAAAGTCCTGCTTAGGGGCACAAATGATGGTGGGCATCTTAAAGGGCCAGCAGTTCATGCATTCATATGCTAGCTGCTGTGCATCCTTCTGCCAACAGCACAGTTGGGTAGTGGTTAAAAGTATCTTCACCATTGCTTGGTAAAATGACCTTGGGCACAAAGAATAACCTCTGTTATTCTGTTTTCTTTTCTGAGGAAGAACAATAGTACTTAGGGCCACTGGGAAGATAAATTAATCTATATCTTTGGAATACTTTATCGGTTTATTTCTGCCCCCTGAACAACTGATAAGTGTCTTTGTGAACACTGAAGGCAATTGAAGAATTTCTTAATCAAAACTGAACACCATTCACCCTATCTGAAAACACTGTTAATCATTCGAGTACTCGATACTAAGGGAGCTTGTACGTTTGCTTGAGTTCACGCTAGAACAGACAGTTACTCTCTGTTCTCAGCGTGGAAGCCTGCTATTTGGTTTGGTCAGAATGACCTCTGGTCTCTTTTCAATCTTCCCCACACTCTCTCAGACTCCCTACAGAGAAAGAATGATCCTTCTGAAGTCAGCATTCTAGCCAAGGAAGTGGGAAAGGGAGGGACCACCCTGACTAAACTAGTGACTAGGCCAGGACATTGGGGCCCCAATACTATCATGGCCCACATAGCTGGGCAGGTTGCCATGGTTATTCCCTTTCTTGCATCTTTCCACCACCCTGGGAGGAAACTTGCCTCTCTAGGGCAAGCAGAATCAGAACAAATTGCTTCCTGGCCTAAAAATGGAAGTTACTCAGGAAAGTAGAATCTCTCTCTACTCGTTGTCCTTCCCTCACCCCTCAAACTTATTCTAATTCCAGTATAAACTTTTTAATCTTTTGCTAGCTCCTCTATACCATCTAGATAACAAAACGTGCTGGCTAATAACATTTCAGTTATTACTTCAGGATGGAAGTTGCTTGGCAATTTCTCTCCTTCTAACCTTCTCAGACTAGCTGGGGGCAAGTGACCTTTGGCTGATGTAAGCTGGTAAGAATTCTCAGTAATGGGACATGCCAGCTTAATGTTTAGTTCTAGGGAAGTGACCAGGAAGCAGAAAGTATGACGACCATCTCAGATTTTCAAGAAATGTCAAAGAAATGGGTAAGGGAAGAACAGGAAGTAAGAATTCTAGAATGTTATGTCTGTAATACTGTAAGAGGTAAGACTGTATTGCCAGGGTGGAGCAGGCACCTCTGTGTATAAAACCCTGGATTCAAACCCCAACGCTACAGAAATGAAAGAAAATGAAATTAAAATGCTATCAAACCTGCAAGAAGCTTGCGCGACAGGCGGAAGGTTTAAGATGTTTCTCTTGGTAAAAACTGATCGGTCTGTTTTTCCTTAGTAATATGATGGAATGCATGGGCCTAAAACACACTAGAATCTGCAGAGTACATAAACACTGTTGTTTGTAAGCAGATTCGTAAAAACCAAAGTCGCCCTCTCAGGACTGGGCACTTGCTGTATGTTTCACAGCTAGAAGGAACTTTCCTGAGACAGTTTCTCAAAGTGAGGTCATTCTCCACTCCGGATTGATTGAACCAAGATGGCAGGAGGCTTTGCCCAGTTATATTCTACATACCTTTGAGTTGATCTAAGAGTAATGTTTGTAATTCAGGTTGGTTTTTGTTGTTTGTTTTTTGATTTTTTTTGGGTTTTTCAAGACAGGGTTTCTTTGTAGCTTTTGGTGCCTGTCCTGGAACTAGCTCTTGTAGACCAGGCTGGCCTCGAACTCACTGAGATCTGCCTCCCTCTGCCTCCCAAGTGCTGGGATTAAAGGCGTGCGCCACCAATGCCCGGCTTTTTTTTTTTTTGCTTTTGTGTTGTTTTGGTTTTTTCTTTTTCTTTCTTTTGTTTTTGTTTTTTTGTTTTTTGATACAGGATTTCCCCAGCCCTACCTGTCCTGGAACTTGCCTTGTAGACCAGGCTGGCCTCAAACTCATAGATATCTGCCTGCCTCTGCCTCCTGAGTCCTGGGATTAAAGGCGTGCACTACCACCTCCTGGCTTGTAATTCAGTTTTATGATTCAGTCATTCAATAGAAAACATAACGATGTACCTCAGTTCCTAGAGTCATAGGAATAATAGAGAAAAACTACTTAAATATAATTATGTTTAGCTGCATCTTGGGTTGCAAAAAGATGAGAAAGCACATATCTACCACATTTTATCCATGGCTTTCTTGATCTGAGGAAAAGTGAGTATAATCCTTAGTTTTAGCACAGTGCCTCACTTCTAAATCCTTTCACCTAGGCTGAGGTTTTTAAAGAGTATCATTAATCTCCATGTATTAGGAGACTGTCTTGGCCAACATCTTTTTAAAAATGACTCCAGTAAGCTACACCATTACTCTTAAACCATGGTTTTCTGTAGCCCACATAACTTTTACATTTCTTCTCCGTGCCATGTCCAGAAGTGCAGACGAGAGCCTCCACTGTAAATCAATCTACTGAAGTTGGGTTTTAGAGAGCTCTGGGTCTTAAGAAGGATCAATCCATTCCCCCATTTAACTTTCTTTATACATAACTTGCAAGAAGACAAAAAAAGGTCTGGACTGCGAATATAACTCTTTTGCTAGAGTGTTTATGTAACATGCCTAAGACCTGGGGTTCATTCTTCATTCTGAGCTAGTTGTAACTCAGCTAATGCCAGCATTGGGAAATGGAGGCGGGAAGATCAGAAGGTCAAGGGCATCAGAATTATGCAGTGACTTTGACATGGGTTACTTATCTCAGAAAAAAGATGCCTCCATTTCTTAGCTCCAGCATGATCAGCCTGTTCCACATCAGATCCCGAGGATGAATTGAGTTTTAGTTGTTTCTCTGAATATTTACGAAGAATCCAAGTGACGCATGGGGCTGGGTTGGCAGTGGAGAAACAGCAACCCCAGTGAGTAGGAATAAGGAAGAAGTCTGCAGCAGGTGAGGCCACACACACAAAGTCTAGAGTTCTGCCAACCTGCGATGGAGTGGCAGCCCTGGAATTTCTCAGAAATGCTATAAAAGCCATGAGTGTGACTTATTGGTAGAGCTCTTACCAAGTACGTACAGGGCTCTGGATTTGATTCCCAGGTTTTGTTTGTTTGTTTTCTGTTTTTGTTTGTTTGTTTTGAAAAATAGCTGTTCGATGTCCCTAACCCTTAATTATCACATTCACCTTGCTAAACAGTCCTAAGAATGACCGGTATGGGTAGAGATCCCATCCTTGACCAAAGCGCGCTGCTTCTGAGGTGGCCAAGGTTAGTGGTTCAGAACACGGGGTCTGAACTACAAATGACCGTGTCCACAAACCAGCTTTGCTGTAATACAAGAGGTACAACATCTGAATTTCATTTTCCGTCTCGGTAAAGTGAAGGGACTCAAAGTTACAGCTAAAGGGAAGTGGAAAGTTCCTGGGAACGGCTGCTGACGCAGACGAGCAAACCCTTCTGGAGCTGCCATCCTCAATGAAATAGCTCGGCTGATGCTGGGAAACGGTCTTATCCTCGTTGTTGGTGTAGTTTAGATCAGCTCAATTCTGACATAACACATAGAGGCTGAGAGGTAAACCAACTTTCATTCATGTTCTGAAGCCATTAAATGTGGGGGGTCAAGCAGTAGAATATGGCAATATTCCATAACCCGAAGAGACCAGCAACTGTTAACTTCCATGGTTCCACTTTGGTCTGGTTGGGACAATAGAGACTTTTTGAAGTCGAGTTAATGTATACATAAAAATCTGGAACATGAAAAGTAACCCTTTCCTTCCTGTATCCATGTCAGTCATAGATGCTTTCCTACATAACCTCAATTTTCCTTTCTCTCTCTCTCCCTTCTCCCTCCCTCCCTTCTCCCACTCTCCCTGTGGTCTTCCCTGTAGCCTTCTCTATCCCCTCCCACCCTTCCTTTCTTCCTCCTTCCTTCCGTTTCTCAGCCCTCCCCCTCCCTCCCTTCTCTCCTTCCTTTCTTTTATGAGACAGAATCTCACTCAGTAGCCCAAGCTGGCATCAAACTCCTGATCTTCTTCTTCAGCCTCCCAAGGGCTGCATGGACGATATGCACCCAGTTTTTACATTTTGTGTTTTAACTGCTCTGTTTAGGACCAAAGTCTGTTCTGATCGTCTAGGTACATAATTCATAAGTTAATATGCTTTTATATTATCTTTTAATGTTTTAGAAATAAGCCAAATGCATTCACAACTCTGTTAGAGGTGTTGGTTAGTGAAGAAGGCTGGACCCCTTTGGCTTTGGGTCGCCATGGTCAAAGGAGTTATTCACTGTGCTGAATCAGGATTGGAAATCACAATGGATATACACGCTAAGTCTTCTAATCTCTGTGCTTTAAGCAGGGGACGTTTTAGCTGGGCCTTAATTACATCACCATTGATGTTGCTATTGTTGTCATCAAATTTGTTCACTCTCCATCCCCTCAAAAATTAAATATTATAAGTGCAGACCCATTTCTGAAGTGTAAAACAAAAGTATAACTGATAACATGACTCTTCCATCAGTAGCTAATGATGCTCCAGTATTGATTTCTATCAGGATATAAGTTGAACTACATGTAGGAATTTTCAGAAAACATGTAGGTAGATAGATAGATAGATAGATAGATAGATAGACAGACAGACTTGAATTAGAATGATAACTAATTTTACTTAGAATCCAAATTGTCTTCTGAAGTACATTGATGCAGAGATGTTTAATTAATTGCTTCAAAAACCTGTTGGGGAGATGCAATTTATTTAGCTGTCTGGAGTTATAATAACTAAACATTGGTTGAAATTCACAATTGGATGCAGCTATTTACCTTATGCACGCTAGCAGACACATGCTAATTACCACCCACAAAGAAATTTAGCTGAGAGTGACATGTGCCTTTAATCCCAGCTCTAGGAGGCAGAGAAAGGCATTTACCTGTGAGTTCTAGGACAGTGTGGTCTACATTTGTGTGTGTGTGTGTGTGTGTGTGTGTGAGAGAGAGAGAGAGAGAGAG
>LOJH01005994.1:366-10918 GCA_001685095.1 Ellobius talpinus | reverse complement strand
CCTCAAACTCACAGAGATCCGCCCGCCTCTGCCTCCCGAGTGCTGGGATTAAAGACATGCGTCACCACCACCCAGCTCTATCTGAATTTTAAATATTGCTATCTGATACATTAACACATCCTCGGGAAATATGATTTTAAAATAAAAGCACACGTATGTCACATTCTAACTATGTAAGAATTAGCAATGGTCTACCTTTCCTTACCAATCCTTCTTCAATGCTGCTGTTTCTAGATTTTCTTTTTCGGTTTTTCAAGACAGGCTTTCTCTGTAGCTTTGGAGCCTATCCTGGAATTCACTCTGTAGACCAGGCTGACCTCAAACTCACAGAGATCTGCCAGCCTCTGCCTCCCAAGTGCTGGGATTAAAGGCGTGAACCACCACCGCCTGGCTAGCTTTTCAACAGTTATAAAAGAAACACAGAATGGGAAAACATACTGCTTCAAATAAGTCATAGTGATGTGGTTATTTTAGTCCATAGATGCCTTTAACAAAAGATGTCCTTGTTTTCTAAGCTGACACTTCAAAATGTCATTTCACTTCTAAAATAGGCATTAAGGAGACTCCTTTTTAAAGATAAGGTGGGCCATGAAATAAAGGGTGTAATATATAATTGACCTTTGGCTTTTATAAAAACCACATTTAGGACGCAGTCTATTTGAAGTTTGAGGGTCACTAGCATCATTGCTCCTTTAGAAGGGATGACCTTGAATCTGACATTTGAGATTGTTAGACCTTAACCTTTTGATGAAAAGGCCTTCCCAGGAGATTAGTCAAGTTCTTAAGTAAAAGAACCAGACAGTGTTGAATCACTCAAAGTGGCACATCCACGCAGCTCTCACTACAAAGCTATCTGACTCTTTGATGCCTTCCTGTGAGTACTCGGATTTGTCACTGCAACCTCGAGGCCACCACTCAGCCTCAAAGTCTCCCCAGTACTGTCTAGACAAAATAGAGTGCCAAGAGCTCCCTGAAATCCAGCTTGACCTGACTCTCAACCTTTCCGCTGGCATCATGAGCACCCAACCCTGTATCCCTACTCAGTTGATATAAATACTCTTTATTCCTTGCTAAGAATTCTTCATTTCCAGATAGATTTTCTGTACAAGTTGCACCCAGCCTTGGGTGGTTGGGGGGTGGTGGGGTTGGCTTAATCTTTTCTTTTGACTCTGTTGCTCCCAGGCAAAGATTGGGGCAAAAGCATCAGAAGCAAAGTTGCTTAATTATACAAGTCAGCTTTTCTGATCAAATAGGAATAATACCAAAGAATCACATGAGAGCATTCTGGTATTTGATATTTGATACTTCTAAACCATCCCCAGTGATACTCTGCAGTTTCTGGGCTGTTCCGGTTTTCCTTAACAAATCCCCTTCGGAAAGCTTATTGCTTAATACTCCATTTACTTTTTTTTCTTCTGCAGTAGTGTAGACTTGTCAGGAAAGAGATCTCCATATATCCAAGCTCTAGGAGAATTCCCACTGCAGGAATACAACAGGAATACAGATTTGTTATGTGATTTGCTTTCCTGGTGTGTTTCAGAGGCTTATTCAAAGGGATGCACCCCTATATAAACAGGGTTGTGTGTGACTCCAACTGGTCTCAAACTCATGATGTAGCTGAGAAGGTTGTTGAACTTCTGATCCTCTACCCCCTTCCTGTAGAGTAGGGCACAGACGCCCACCACCACACTGCTTTAATGATGCTACCGACTGCATGCAGGGCCTTGTGCATGCTAGACAAGCACACCAGCAACTCTTTTTCTCCCATAAGGAAATTTCTTAGATCAAATAGTAGGTGTAGACAGGAATTTAGTGTAGAGAACCCCAAAACCAGAGAGACTGATTCCAGGAAGGAAGCTTTATTCATATCCATGTCTAGTAAGTTTCTTGAAATCAGAATTTTGCTTCTTTTAGAAGGACAAAGTAAACTTAGACCCTCTCTCTGCTTTTCCTGGTGCAGCTAATTATTTGCATGTTTCTACAAAATGTAAGGTACTGAAGGCATTGTTAGTTAACACAGCAACTGTAAACATTCACCAGATTTTTTTCAGATTTCACCCAGTCTGTGGAGTTTGGAAGGATTCCATCCAACCTTAGAGATTCTGCCTTAACCTCCTTGTCTATAATTTTGAGCCTTTTTAATAAAGATTGGATTAGGGACTTAATAGTGGCTTTCAAAAGAGACTTCTCTTTGAATAGGGCTATAGAGTTCAGCTAAGGAAACAAGGCATGGAATTGCATTCTTGGATACTAAAAGTGCCTACACACACAAAAAAAAGTCACATCAGAT
Organism: Ellobius talpinus; assembly: GCA_001685095.1. NCBI lineage: Eukaryota > Metazoa > Chordata > Mammalia > Rodentia > Cricetidae > Ellobius > Ellobius talpinus. The sequence goes on along the minus strand of LOJH01005994.1, from coordinate 8,628 downwards.
GCTACCATGAAGAGGAGACTTCAGCTAATGCTTGCAGACCAACTCAAGTTACCTTGATTTGATGAACTTAATAGAGAAGATGAAGAAAGGCTATAGATGGAACCCTAGTCTATTTAATCCATGATTCCACCTCACCTCACCCCCCATTTTTTGATTAAATATGGAAGACCCTTTGCTTAACAGGTATAGAATCTTACAACTTCTCTTTAAAAATTCAAAGAGCAGAAGACAGTGCTGTGGAAAAAGCACTCAGGCTAAGGAGCATTTGTCTAAGCGCTGCATGTTTTACTAACCAAGGAACCCCCATTTAAAGTGAAGTTGGCATTCCTGTGGGCTCTAGCTAGCAGCCCTTTCAGTTCACCATAAACAGGCAGATCTAGATCATCAATGGCCAAGAGATCTCGGCTGAAGCCTAGAAAAGCGGCCTTCAATAAAGAACCACTCTTGTCAGTTCACCTTGTACTGGAACTATATACTTAGTAGACCCCCGAGGATAGTTCCTGGGATCCTAAGGAGGTAACAAACCTGATCAGCATGGTGAGCATTCAACAGCACAGAGAAAGAAACGCTTCACTCGATCTGCTTATTGTAGAAAGACACGGGACTAAGTCAGATGTGTGTGGTGTGGTGTGGTGTGGTGTGGTGTGGTGTGTGGTGTGTGTGCGTGTGTGCGTGTGTGTGTGTTCTGTTGCTGTTTTGGTATTCTGCTTGTTTTGTTTCATTCTGCTTTGTATTGTTTTGAGAGACTCTCACTGTGTATCCCTGGCTGGTCTGGAATTTAGAGATCTGCCTGACTTTGTCTTCCAAGTGCTGGGATTAAAGAAAGGCATATGTCACCACACCCAGCACATAAACTATTTATTAAAAATAGATAAAAAAAGAGATAAAAAAATCTCTTCCTTCCTAAACCCTGGAATACTGCTAGAAGAGATGGCTTAACAAATGACTTAAAACATTGACAAAAGATGAATATATATTCATATATGTATATAAATTCATACATTAATATATATTCTTATATGTGTATATACATACATATACATTTATATATAGTCAGTCTATTTCTGAACTCTGGAGCAAACTTTGTGAAATTTATACAGAATAAGGTTATTCTTGAGGTTCTTAGAAATTTACAATCAGAAAGGAAGCCAGTGAGCTCTGCCTTCATTTCCTGGGAAGCTTTAGTTCTCTGAAATGTTTCCATCCATTTCCCTCTTTCTTGTTGAAATTGTACAACCAAATGGCCTAAGGTGACATAGAAATTGGATCCCTGATGGCCGCTGTAGGTGAAGCACATTGTTTTAATGATTAGCACCTCGCAGGTCCGACTCTGCCCTAAAGTCACTCCTTCATAGGGTCCCTTCAGTCACCTTTCCGTTCTTGCTAATTGTGCTTACACCACCTTGCAGTTCATCTTGTTCTCACTCTGAGAAAAATAATAAGTTTATTATTTTGTTTAAATAACCATAAGCACAATTTAAAGGCAGATAAGTTAGCTATTTCAGGACATTTTTGTATCATGCATTCTAAAATTTAAGACTGGGATAATATTAGTATATTACCTCAAGAAGCAAGTTTCTAAAGCATAACCTATCCCAGAACCTGATAGAAAATAACCTTTTTATTTCACTGGGAAGAGGTCTCCTGAAATTTTAGGTAATATTGTGGGAGCTTCCTAACCTTAAGTGTGCTAGGACACTGGTATTAACATAATAGGAAAAGGGATTGGTTCTCAGGTCCCTGGTTCCTCTAGAAACCTAATACTCAACAAATACATGCAAATTCCTTGCTATTTTATTTTATTTTATTTTATGGAGATGAGCTCTCTCTTGCCCAAGCTGATCTCCAACTTTTGAGCTCAAATATTCCTCTTGCATTGTCCTCAAAGAATCTGGAGCTAAAGGTGTATACCGACACCACCAGCTCCTAGATATTTTTAAGTGATACCTTCATTCATTTTATTTAAAAGCAACAAAATTTGCTCTAAACAAAACCAGCTGAATCACTGTGAACCATCTCTAAGGTGGTATTTAATATTCTGAGCACACAAGATGACAGTAAACAGTAGGTTAATTTTTAAAAGCTATCATTAACCCTTGAAGTCAGCCCAGTCACCAATATTCTTAGAGATGAAGCTTAATGCCTTGTTGGCAAAATCATACCCAGCTAGAATAGATTGTATCAAACAAGGAAATGTGGGCAGGGCACATTTCTCATGGAAGGTTATTGCCAGCCCTAAGGGTAGACTGAACACCAAAACAAAGGGCATATTCTACCCAGGAGGCCACCTAGAATCCGGAGATGGCGCGTCTGAATCATAGCACTTAAACCAGTCTTGGGTTAAGTCTCCCGAGACTTAATGCTGCCTTCTTCCAGAAGTCTGGTCTAGACACAGACGTGTAGCAGGCACACAACTTAGTCCCACTGACTATAAACAATTACTGCACACATCCCAGTTTGATTGCTGGGCACTGACATGACCTGGCAGCTGGACCCTTCCTCTTTTAACATCTTAAAAACTCAGCATGTGTCTGAAACTCGAGTTGCAGAAAGGTGGAGCCGCACTCAAGCATTGGCTTTCTGGATTACGTGAATATGGGCCTCTGCCTGGGAAGGGAAATCTCATTGGGATTTATATCATTCAGCCAGAAAGAAACCAAATATCAGGCAGTATTTCTTGTGCTGGTTTGTGGAAGAGGAAAAGCTTAAGATTACTTTTCCCTTTTAAAGCACCCTGGTGTGGTTATAAAAGATCATAATTCTGCTGGGGTGTGTGCCTCTGCCTTTCTAACCTAAGGTTTCAAATACAGATTCTTATAAATAGCAAGCTTTCTTTAACTCCTAACACCGGGTAGAGTTCCAGGATGACTAATGGAACTTGAATAGAGTGAAATGTGTTTACTAGGATTGTGTGCACACATCATAAGAGAACTTCCAAGAGGTGAGTGTTGGTTATATCCTTAGGTTCACAAAGGTGGGAGGCTTGTCTTTCCAGGTTATTTCCTAAGGGAATGGACAAATACACCTTGGCTAGCCTTGGAAGCAAACTGCTAAGTTTCTTTAATAGGATTTCATTGAAAAACTAGCTGGGAGCTAGGAAAATAAGCTTTGGCAGCAGCATCTCACCTAACTTAAGGATAGCCACAGAAACAATAAAACACTAAGCATGCAAAAGGACTATGAGAAAAATGCAAATGCTCTTACTTATTCCCAGAAACCCAAAAGTGGTATGGCTGTGTCTTTTTCCTCATCTGACTCTTCTGTTTCATTTCATTCTTTTAATTTTTGAGATTGCAATTTAATCCCTTTCCTTCCTCCCACGTGACCCTGCCCACTCTGCTCAAAGCCTCTTTTTCATCAGTTGTTACATGCATTTGCAAATACATACATATTCCTAAATATAACCTGTTGTGTCCATATAATGCTACTTAATACATATGTTTTCAGGACTGACCATTTAGCACTGGACAATGAATTGGTGTGCTCTTCCCTGGAGATTTACTTCCCAGCTCCTAACTTGACATGGTTGCCTGTAGTCCTTTGTGTAGGGCTGAAGCCTCAAGGGCTTCCTCCTAACCCCTGTAGTTTGGCATGTCTGTTAGAGTCTTCCTTGTCCAGCTCAAGTTTGGGCTGTCATTGATGGTACTTCATTGATAGAGCTTGTGATGTAACTAGGAGAAACAATCTCCCCAAGTCTTCAGCTCTTCAGTCTTTCTGCCCCCTCTTCCTCAATGAACCTCAGGTGTGGGAGTGTTCTGTAGATGTCTCCCCGGGGACTGAGCTCCACAACTCTGCATTTTGATTGGCTGTGGTTTTCGGTAGTAGTCTTCTGTCTGTTGCAAAGAGAAGTCTTGCAAAGTTCAAGTACAATATCCTTGTGACATTTAGTTGTGGAGTGAAAAGTGATCACTGTGGGCTTATATTGGTCCAAGAGACTTTTATTCAAATTACTGCTCAAAAGCACTGTGATATATTCTAAAATGTGCATCTCCATAGATTCTAAAATGTGCATGTCCATAGTTACATTTAAAAAAAAGTAGGAAAGCGTTAAAATTCTTTATGTAAGTTGTTCACTCTTCAGAAAACTTTCTGCCAGGATTTAGGATGAGGACAGCATAGAAAGAAACAGCGTTACCATCTGATGATACAAGATGGAGTTTTTCTGTTCAGAGTCTTTTTGTTGGTGGTGGGTTTGTTTCCTTGTTTTTTTACATTGAGGTGGGGTTTCACTAAGTAGCCCAAACTGGCTTCCAACTCAAAAACCCCAGCTCAGTCTCCAAAGATATTCAATTCTAGGCGTGCACTACACAACAAAGTTGTTCTAAAGAAAGGTTTTTAAAGTTGCTTCAACTCACCCATCCCAATTTTCCATGAGCAGTTTTATTTTTTTAAAAAAAAATCTTATCAAATATATGGTTGATGCCACTTCTACGGCAGTCACTGTGGCACAGTGTCTCCAATCATATTGCGGCTACCAATGACACATGCCTTGGCTAGATTTCTATTCCCCAAAGAAAGCATTGAAGTGACAGAGGTCAGTATGCTGTTGCTGGTTCTACAATATCTTCACAGGGGTAGGAGAAGGACTCAGGAGCATTCTGGAACATGGGCTTTCTAGTCAAAATTCATACCACATGGTGCTTCCTGCCTACTAATGACCATATTAGAGGGTTCAGCGTCCTAAGAGTTCATTTCACTGGGGTTAGAGAGAAGCTTGACATTTGAGCAAAGTCTTCCCTATTCGCATCTTCCCCAAAAGAACTCTCCCTTCCCAAACCTCTACCGCAGACTGTTTTAATTCATTGGCCTCCTCCCAGAAATGCTTTGGCTCAAAGTCCAAACTTGCTCTTCAAGTTCCCAGCCACCTTTGAGTTCCAAAGTTCAAAATACGCAAGGAAGAGCAGTCTGTGTTGAGCCCCCATCTCCCCAGAAAGCTATGTTCTCCTTTCTCTCAGAGTCTTAGACTTCTTTCTTGTGATTCTTTCCTCAGAATTCATAGGAATCACTCAGGCCTTGTCGCACAAGTGAGTTTGTGTATGTCTAAACGGAAGACAGAAAATAAAGGAATGATGTAGTTTAAGATCATTCCCAGTATGAGCTTAGCACCCTTGAGCTCCAAGACACAGTGGTTGTCTTACTGACCCCTTTCCCTGCAGTGCTGCTGATATACAGTGCAAAGGGGAAAAACAGCTTGTAGGAAAATAAATACTGCATTGTTAGCCGTATTTATTATCTATTACCTGTGTCCAATAATCCCAAATGCAGAGCTCTGGTACAGTGTAGTGTCCACCAGATAGAGAGCCCCACTATGCTCTCCCTTGAAACATGCCAAGTATATGAGCCATATCCTGGGTGTAGGGGGCAACTATGACAGAACTGAGCCCAGACAATCAGTGCTAGCAATGTGAAACAATGACAGAGGTGATTTTTGAAGCTCTCTGTTTCCCAGAAGCCAAAATTTCAATGCCACTTCCTTCTCCTTGTAGAATTGAATTACAGGACAAGGCTAGATTCTGGTTTTCCTGTTTCACCTAAGCAACAGGAGGTCAGGCTTGGGAGGGGTAGAATGTTGCTTCTCCCACAATGATTGGTCAAGACATTGAAGCTAAGATGTATGCATGCATGCAAGTACTTTATTTTTTGTTTGTTTGTTTTGAGATAAGGTCTCACGGTACAGCCTAAGTTTGCTTCAAACTCAAAGGAATCCACCTCAACTGGCCAAGAGCTACTCTTATAGGCAGGGACACCTCACCTGGATATGGAAATACTTCTTAACTTAAACCTCATGTCCATACTAAAAACATTCCATATGAGCAGAAAACCAGAGGGACATTCCACCACTACCCTCTTAGAATCTCAGTAGGTGATGCAGCCCTCCTTTCTGACTTCATGGAGGTGTGTTAGCTGTAGCCAGGTTTCCCAAAGGACTAGAGTAGACTGTGATTAGTGAAATTACTTGTTCTGTTCCCCCCTCACTAATAGGGAGAAGCATTTAAGCGCATAAGCAACAGTCCATACACTGATAAAATTGACTAAAAAATACAGTTGAAAACAAATCATAAAGTTGAGACTTTGGTCTCAGCTGTGGATATGTTTCAGACACTCCCAGTGAACTGGGTGGCCTGGCTAATCTAGAGAATGGGCCTTAATATGGGTACACAAAACTCCCTTAACATTTAACCCTCCCAAACACCAATTATGATAATTACTTCCTCCAGCTCGAAAGGAAGATATTGCTAATACAAAATTGTTTTTAAAGTAAAAAAGGTGGGGGGGCACAAAGTTGGGAAAGGTCAAATCAGCCAAAATTATTGTAAGTTACCAATGTCACAACTCAGATTTCCATTTCATGCTGGAAGAGAGAGAGGGAAGAGAGAGGGGGGGGAAGAGAAAAGAAATCAAAAGGCCAAGGTGCTGCACGGTAGAGAGTGTACTAAATTAAGAATAAATTTCAAGTCTTTGATCTGTTAGTTGTGTCTCAGACCTAGCCAAAACAACCAGATCCAAAGGCCAGTTTGACCAAGTATGATTTCTGCTGCTTGGGCTTTGGGGTGGGAAAGAATCCAGGGACAATGTAGAATAAGAAGGTACAAAACCTTTAAATTATTTTTCTGTTTTGGTTCAAGACTATGAAGCATTTAGCCAAGTTGTTTTCTTGGTCTTTCCTTGATGTGCCTACTATGCAGCTTGGTTTGGCTTGGGTTGGTTTGGGTTGGGTTGGGTTGGGTTGGTTGTGGTGCAGTGGGAGGACCCTAGAGACTTGCAGGCTGGCACCCCTCTCCAACTGAGATACATCACATCTCAAGTCCCAGAAGGCTTTCTTGGTAGAGCCTCCATGTAATAATGAGCTTTGCACAGACTGCTTTTAAAAAAGTTGAAAACCAGGCACAGTATACTCTCTAGGAATAGTGCATTCTGGGAACTAATTTTCTCCTGGTGTTAGCTCAATCTTAGCCAGCTTTTCTTTTTTTGTTTTTTTTTTTTTACCTTTTTTATGCCCCCTGTTTCCTAATAACTTCAAAAAAAAAAAAAGAATCCTCTAGGCAGAAGGAACTCAGAATAAGTCCTGTCTCTGTATGCCATGAGAACATAAATTTATAGGTTCTTAAGCCAGAGTGAGGCGGGAGAGGGCTGGCTTGCCCTTTGGTACACCTACTCACCTTTTCACCTGTATCATTAACTAAAGTGTGTCTCTCCATGTTTTAAGTTACTAACCATCAGAACACCTGCTGTGGAAAGAGCTGGTGTTGGCTGCCATGCTATATTATACAGTACACGGCATTGGGATCATGGGCTGTGGCTTAACCATAGTTGTGCTTGTTGAACACTGGCTTGTGGTTCTGTTGTTTATTTACTAGTTTTTAATAGACTCCTATATGCCTCTGGCTGGCCTGGTATTCACCATGTAGCCCAGGATAATCTCAGGCTCACAAGCAATCATTTACCTCAGCAGGGAAAAAATGCCTCAAACCACACAGTTAAATAAATAAATAAATGAATGAATGAATGAATAAATAAATAAATAAATAAATGAATAAATAAATAAATAAGTGAATAGCAAGACCCCAGGTGGATGAGACTTTGAATCTTAAACTCTGAACTAATATGCCATCTCTCCTCTACCCCAAATTGACTGTCTAGGGACCTAGGGAACACTTAATGTAAGTTTGCCTTGGCTCTAAATAGAAAGAAGGCTGCCTAGTTCAGGGCTTTACATTCTGACTCTGTTTCACACCATCACCTCTCAGAGTACATGCTACTGGAAATGCATGACCTGTACAGAAATGCCTAACTACAGGTATGGGGTCCCTACCATAGTCAATATTTACAATAATGCCTCCCCAGGACTCTTTGAGTATACATTAACATGGTCTAGTCACTCAAGTCAACAAGACACAAAAATCTTTTGGCACCTTTATTTTTCATTCTCATGTGTCTGTATGATATGCTTTCGGTTGCCTGCATGCTAAACAGCACATGTGGCAGTCAAAGAATAACTCCATGGAGTCATTTCTCTCTTTCCACTTTGGACATGAGTTCCAGGGATTGAATTTGGGCCATCCAGTTTTCCTAATAACCGCCTTTCACTGAGCCATCTCTCTGATCCACAGATATCTTACTGTCTGCACAATTGACCTTTGAAGAGTAGACTGAAGTGTTAAAAATCATAAAGATGGAAGCAGCTAAGGGAGGAAGTCATTCAACAAGGATGAGACTTCAGAGCTGTGTCTCAATGAGTTTTCTCAGAGGTTACTTCAGAGG
>LOJH01005993.1:21224-33218 GCA_001685095.1 Ellobius talpinus | reverse complement strand
AGTACAACGGCGAACGGGGCATCTCCATCCCGGACCACGGCTACTGCCAGCCCATATCCATTCCTCTGTGCACGGACATCGCCTACAACCAGACCATCATGCCCAACCTGCTGGGCCACACGAACCAGGAGGATGCGGGCCTGGAGGTGCATCAGTTCTACCCGCTGGTGAAGGTGCAGTGCTCCGCCGAGCTCAAATTCTTCCTGTGCTCCATGTATGCGCCGGTGTGCACGGTGCTGGAGCAGGCGCTGCCGCCCTGCCGCTCCCTCTGCGAGCGCGCGCGCCAGGGCTGCGAGGCGCTCATGAACAAGTTCGGCTTCCAGTGGCCAGACACGCTCAAGTGTGAGAAGTTCCCGGTGCACGGCGCAGGAGAGTTGTGCGTGGGACAGAACACGTCCGACAAAGGTACCCCGACTCCCTCCTTGCTGCCGGAGTTCTGGACCAGCAATCCGCAGCACGGCGGCGGTGGTTACCGAGGTGGCTACCCGGGGGGCGCCGGCACGGTGGAGCGGGGCAAGTTCTCCTGCCCGCGCGCCCTCAGGGTACCCTCCTACCTCAACTATCACTTTCTGGGGGAGAAGGACTGTGGAGCACCCTGCGAACCCACCAAGGTCTATGGGCTCATGTACTTCGGGCCGGAGGAGTTGCGCTTCTCACGCACCTGGATTGGCATCTGGTCGGTGCTGTGCTGCGCCTCCACGCTCTTCACGGTGCTCACGTACCTAGTGGACATGCGGCGCTTCAGCTACCCGGAACGGCCCATCATTTTCTTGTCCGGCTGTTACACAGCGGTGGCCGTGGCCTACATCGCTGGCTTTCTGCTGGAGGACCGGGTGGTGTGTAACGACAAGTTTGCCGAGGACGGGGCGCGCACGGTCGCGCAGGGCACTAAGAAGGAGGGCTGCACCATCCTCTTTATGATGCTCTACTTCTTCAGCATGGCCAGCTCCATCTGGTGGGTGATCCTATCCCTCACCTGGTTCCTGGCAGCCGGCATGAAGTGGGGCCACGAAGCCATCGAGGCCAACTCGCAGTATTTTCACCTAGCCGCCTGGGCTGTGCCAGCCATCAAAACTATAACCATCCTGGCGTTGGGCCAGGTGGACGGCGATGTACTGAGCGGAGTGTGTTTTGTGGGGCTTAACAACGTGGATGCGCTGCGTGGCTTTGTGCTGGCGCCGCTCTTCGTATACCTGTTCATCGGCACATCTTTCCTGTTGGCCGGTTTCGTGTCACTCTTCCGCATCCGCACCATTATGAAGCATGACGGCACCAAGACCGAGAAGCTGGAGAAGCTCATGGTGCGCATCGGAGTCTTCAGCGTGCTCTACACGGTGCCGGCCACCATCGTCATCGCCTGCTACTTCTATGAGCAGGCCTTCCGGGACCAGTGGGAGCGCAGCTGGGTGGCCCAGAGCTGCAAGAGTTATGCCATCCCCTGCCCTCACCTCCAGGGGGTTGGAGGCGGCCCACCACACCCGCCCATGAGCCCCGACTTTACAGTCTTCATGATCAAGTATCTCATGACATTGATCGTGGGCATCACATCTGGCTTCTGGATCTGGTCCGGCAAGACACTGAACTCTTGGAGGAAGTTCTACACGAGGCTGACCAACAGCAAACAGGGAGAGACTACGGTCTGAGACCTGAACTATGCCTTCTTCCCCAGTTCTTGGTCGGATCCTGCCCTTGTCTGAAAGCTGGCCCCAAGGAATTCCTGCCAAGCCTGGCCGCACCAGGCTTCCTCGCTAGACACTCAACTTTTGCAGGCTTCTTCCAACAAACAACAGAGCTCCTGCAAAAACTTCCATCCCTGGGGTAAAGGAGAGAGGGCCCATCTGCCAGAGGGTGTGTGCGTGTGTGTGTGTGGACCCAACTCTCCAGTCTTAGCTCTGATAGTGGGACTGTATGCTTTTATGATTGTAAATAGCCTGTGTAAGATTTTTGTAAGTATATTTGTATTTAAAGACTACCGAACACGCGATTTTCTTTTCTTTCTAAAAATGTTTAATTATTTAGGGAGGTTTAAGCATTTGAAGCTTTTCTCACTTGCCTTTTTCTGAAGACTGCAAAGGAGGTACAGGGAGCACACTTGCTGAGTGCCCTGCCCTTGTGCCCACCGCAGTTGTGGGAGCACAGGCCTGGCTCTCTATGGCACTGAGGGCTGGGACAGGGGTGCCTCTCGAGGGTCATTTTCCATCGCTGCGTCCTTCAGCTTCTCTCTCCCCTCCTTGCTTGGGGTGGAAACTCAAGGTGCAGAACTTGACAAAGTTTCCCCATCTGGAGGTGGGTCCCGCCCATTCTAGTTCCCTCCCCCATTTAGAGGCACAGTGTGGAGCCTTGCCCCTGTGACTTCCTATGCTGGTTTTTGAGAGCCACCTTCCAGTTTCATAGAGGCCCACTGGGTGGTCACTGCCTGTTGACCCAGCCTCCCTCTTCCCTTCCCTCGTGTCCCTCGCCTGGATGTTCCCTCCTCCCACCTAAACTGGTCAGAGAGTAAGTGTGGTAACTAATGCCCAACTTTGGAAAGTCTGACTTTTTATGGGTGAGCTCATTTTCCTCTTCAGTGTAAGAACCTGCTATGGGTTTGGCCATCATTATGGAAAGACATGCTAGTGATTGTGAAAGAGCAGCAAGCTTTGTGTGGGTTGGAAGAAACTGAAGAGGGAGATTATAAAATGTTAGTTCTAATTGCATTTTGATGGTTGATAACCTGCTCCCGCCCCTCCCCCAGCCAATCCCGTGAGGCTGCCTGCTTTTAGATTTTACCCTTCTATGAAATGGAGACTTGAGGTTGCCTGGAAAGCCTGGTGAGGAGTTGATCTTTGCCTTCCTTAACAGGATAGCAGAGCATTCACAGATTATGAAAATTTAGGGAGATCTCAGTGGAGTGGACTTCCTCAAAATGAAACGCTGTTTTCTGGTTTTAATCAAATTGTAATTAGACTTGTATCAACTGTACAACCGAGAAGTTGTACAGAATCACCATATTATGATTCCTCAGCCACTCATTCTGAGGGAGGAGCCATCCACAGCCCCAGGAATAGCCTGGTATATTTCCGAAGACAGAGGAGGTGGATGAGAGAAACAAACACAATGTGGGCATGCATGCTGAATCGGAAGTGTGTACATTCCTACTGCATCCTACTCACCGTGTGTGCTCCTGTGTGGATTTGCAGCAGTATGTCCAGTGTAAATCTCTCAAAGCCATTTAGAACATTCACTTTAGTTCTCTCTGAAGAGGAGAAAAGCAGTCCTCCTGATTGTAGTGTTTAAACTTTTAAGAGTTTATCAAAATCGCCGGCACATAGGACCTAAATTTATCTGTCTGTCGTTCCCTAAACTGACATTGGTTTTTGAATTTGGTATGCATTTATTCTGTTCATTTATCACAAAACCATTTATATTTATAGAGAATAGAAGTTTATATATATAAAATGCCATATTTTTAATTTCGCAAATAAAAAATGAAAGTTTTGTACGAAATCACATTGTTTTGTGCCTGATAACAACAGATCATTCTGAAGCATCTTCTCAGTTTATAATCCAGCCTCGTATCCAGCCCCACAATGTCACAACCTCAAGAATCGGAGAGAAAGTCTAATCCAGAGAATGCCCAGCCTGCCTGCCTTCCGAGTGGCTTCCGCGAAGTCCCGTGCAAAGGCTGCTGTCTTGGCAGCAGAGAGCAGAAGGCTTCAATGTTGTTTGGAATAATAATAATATCAAATGATGCTATTATTAAAAGGTAACTCTCACTTTTAACATTGAAGGTTTTTTTCTTTCAAGGGAAGCATTTCCATGACTTTTGCTATGGAGGTTTATCATTCAGTCCTCACCTCTGATGCTCCATGAGGGATTGTCTTGTCTTCCTGTTACCTACACACTCCAAACACAAAAACAGGCAATCCGTAAGTGGCCACCGACTCGGTTCCTAAGCATCTTAGGAGAGCAGTCGACTATGGAAGACTGGTGTTTCGTTTGTTTGTTTGTTTACTTCTGAAGATTCCATTTTCATGTTGTTCAAAGAGCCTTTCTTTCCCTGAGAGATTTCCCAGTTGGCCTACTCTTCCTGAGAATTTATATGTATGGGTGTGCATGTATCTGTACACATGCATGTGACTATATATATATATAATTAAATTTTAAAATAGAAATACACAATTTACATTTTATAATATGGAAGTAATATGAGAAAGGAATGCTACTGGAAAACTTCAAATATCTGGAGACTTAAAAAAAATACCTTTGTTATCTTTTCCATTACTTTTTAAAATAAAAGGACAAAAGGCTAAAGAAAAGACCATTACTACAAAGAGTGGTCTTCAGGTTGTCAGGGAATTGTGTAATACGTCTTAATTCTTTTTAAGACACTTAAATTTTAATTTAATGGAAAACATATTTTAAGTATCAAGAAGCAATATTTTTATTTTTTGTTACATTAATAGAAAGATACTATTTGAGAACCTTTTATACATAGATACACATGAAAAACAGTAATTCTGTAGGCAAATTAGAACATGTCTCATTAGGTAATTATGTAACATTTGGGAGAAAATTTCAAGACAATGCATTAGTTTTTGTCCCAGGAATAAATGCCAAAGCCAGTGTTACTGTGAATGTCTTTAAAAGGATGCAGATGTGAATTTGACACAGAAAGGCTTTATATTCTGCATTTGACCGTTCAAATAGTATTTTATCTCACTGTCAGGCTTTGTTTTCAGAGAGCAATTTATTTTAAGGTATATGAGATACATAAAACCAGGGGATATTTGTCTGATTTGGTTGACTTTGCTTCATTCAGTACTGATGACAAAATAGAACTTACCCGGAAAACCATAAAGACACTGATGATCTGACCCCATTAGGATGCTGTTTCCATGACAAACCCTGTTTGCAAATGGTTTGATTTGCCTGGATACCACACACACACACACACACACACACACACACACACACACACAATCTGCAGCTTTCTATTGGAGTCAGTTTCCCCCCTCATAGTATACTTGATTTAGCTTTTACAGTAAATGTGATTATAACATGAAAACCTTCAGATGCTCCTAATTTTTTCTTCACATAAATGTTATTTTGGTGAGAATAATTTATTTAGGAGACAAAGAATTGTATTTTTCATCTCAGAGACAAACATATGCAAAAGAACCAGAGGGGATATTTCAGCTGTTCTGCAATGGTCTCTTGTTAACCTGAGTTTAGAGTCCTGGTTCTTTTGTCTCCACTGTGAGCACTGAAGCCTTCTGCCATACATACATGATTACTAAAGGTCTAGCATTTATCTAGGAGCAGAGAGCATGAGGGTGGTATGACATTGAATACCCTTGATATATTTCAGATGATAAATTTTTATATAACTGGAGTCCACGAAATTAAAAACCAAACATGGCCACTGCATATGTCTACATGTGAATACTATTAATATTGTCATGATAGAGTTTTAAAACTATAGTCTCAATGTTTTGCAGGGTTGGCCTGTGGGAGCACAAATAAAGGCATGGGCTGAATGGGAATTTGACCCTTGGGTAACTAAAAAGAAATTGTAATGTTACCAAATTCAAAAGCTTTGTGTTGAGGCTTTACATTCGCTATAATGTCTCAGAAGAAACTTGCCAAACAGGTGTCAGTAACCTCTAAAAGGGGGAAAACACTTTTTGAGTTTCTTCATGGCTCAAAATTCCCTTAAAATATAAGATTGAGGGGAATGAGCATTTCTGTGCACACAGATCACACTTTTTTAACAGACATGTCAAGCTGTAGCAATTATTGTGAGAAAGCAGTTATTTTTTAGGACCTGGCAATTAAAGCATAATCTCCGCACTAATTTTCCTTGAATTTTATTATGGTGGAAAGTGTCCTTCAGCCATTGCAGAGTCAAGTTACTTTGTAATAATTTTGTCTATAGGTTAACATGGAAATTTAATAACAGGTAAAAATGAAGGATTTCTCACAGAAATCGTTCATGTGATATGTTCAGTAAACGAGTATAATCTGCAAACATGTGAACATATGATATTTTGTACATTATAATTAGTTTTAGATTCCAAAGTTCCTTAAAAAAATAAGGTGCCACTTCCAATAGAAATGAATTCCTTTAAGATGTTCATATTCTAGAGATACAGTTGGAAGACAGAACTCATGTAATACTGAATTTTCCTCATTTAATATTGGATTATTAATTTGAAAGGAATCTGGAATATTCAAATAGAATTTACATATTTTACACACACTTTTTTAAAAGGTGAAATTGATACTTGAGAACAATTTTTAAGTTTTAATATTTATAATATGCATATTTCATATAATGATCCCCCAAAATTGCATACACAGTGTAGACTTTCCAAACATGTTGGCAATGCAGTGATTAACATCAAAAGAGCTGCTGGTGCTGCTTTGAGATAGTTCTTTGTGGCCTGGATTCCTTTTCTTTCCTTCAAAGAAACCCAAACCGAGTATCCCTATATTTTGCAGATATTTCCATTTCAGATCTCAGTACCTGTTTGAATTAAATTTGCAGGGAAATAACTGCAGCATCCCCTGTAGACAAAGGGTGGCCTTTATTGCTTTTCAAAGTGGCAGTGTGTCCTTGCTTACATGCAGTGTTCCAAGACACACTGTGCTCCTGTCCTTGGACATGCTTGTCTTCACAGCTGTAGCTGCACTGCCCAGAAGTCCTACGGTCTGGCTGATACTCTTTCCACATGCCTTGAACATGCTTGTCTTCTCAGAAGTCCTACGGTCTGGCTCACACCCTTTCCACATGCCTTGAACATGCTTGTCTTCYCAGAAGTCCTACGGTCTGGCTCACACCCTTTCCACATGCCTTGAACATGCTTG
This sequence comes from Ellobius talpinus, assembly GCA_001685095.1. NCBI lineage: Eukaryota > Metazoa > Chordata > Mammalia > Rodentia > Cricetidae > Ellobius > Ellobius talpinus. The sequence continues at coordinate 26,369 of LOJH01005993.1, read as the reverse complement.
TCTTCCCAGAAGTCCTATGGTCTGGCTCATACCCTTTCCACATGCCTTGTGCTACTCAAGTGTTAGGAGTATATATCTCTTAAGAAGCAGATTTAAGCTGAGGCACGGCAGTACATACCCACAACCCAAGCGGGGGGAAGGTAGTATTAGGAGTATTATAACTCACTCTGAGCTACATAGTGAGACCCCATCTAAATAATTAAAAGGTAGATTTAGAGACTATTCTTGACCCTTTATTTCCAACTCCTGACAAGTATTTTTAAATGTTAATTTTAGCAAATACCCGGTGAAAAATTTGTAGTTGCTCCACTAAGGTAACCAACTATCCAGGTTTCTTCAGGACAGAGAAGCTGCAGTAGTAAAATCAAAAAAGTTCTGAACAAATGGGCATTGGAGCTCTGTGTCATGAATTAAACTGCACTCTCATAAAATAAAGTGCAAATATACTGGGTAAATACAAGCAAAGTACAATGCAACATATAATAAAAATTTATTTTCTCTTTCTCTTTCTTTGTTTTTGAGATGGGGTTTCTCTGTGAATCATTCCTGTCTGTCCTGAAACTCAATCTGTAGAGCAGGCTGGGCTTGAATTCACAGAGATCCTCTTGCTTTTGCCTCCTGAGTGCTGGGACTGGAATTAAAGGCATGTGCCACCACTGTCCAGCCATTTTTTTGTTTGTTTGTTTTGTTTTTTCACACAGGGTTTCTCTGTGTAACAGTTCTAGCTCTCCTGGAGACCAGGCTGGCCTTGAACTCAGGGAGATCCGCCTGCCTCTGCCTTCCAAGTGCTGAGATTAAGGGTGTGCACCACCACTGCCTGGCCACTTTTGCATTTTTTAAGAGCGCATATGCTGATCACAAACTCAAAGTGGGCTCCTTGGGTATAGTGTTCTTGCCATGCCAGATGGAAAGGCAGTGAGCTCAGGCCTTTGTAACATGTCTTCACAGCAAGTGCCAATCAGCAGAAGCTTGCGGAATGTAGAGCTCTCATGGACCAAACCACAGTAAACACACTGGACTATGAAGAGACCATGTGTGCAGGTAGCAGTCTAACCAGACACTGAACCTTGTTCTTGCTATTCATAAGATCTGGTTAAACATCTATTTTTTTAATAAAGGAATCTCATATGTATTCCCTCGGAATGCTTTTTAAATTGGCATCAACAATTATATCAGAGTGGAGGGAACTGCTGGGTTTTTGCATGCTTACGTTTATTTTATTTTCCTTTAGGATAAAAGCAATCCATTGGAGTAAGATGACACACTCCAATGGAAATCACTCCAAATGGTTACCTACTTCTGCATCAATCTACCTGTCAAACTCTTTTTCTAGAGATAAGTAGGGCTAGTACTCATTTTTTTCCCAAACTCATACCCATTTCTGAAGGGAGGAAAAAGATAACAGCTAGGTCTTAGGATTCCGCTGTGATTATTGACAGCTGTAGAACACTGTAATCTAGGGCCTTCACACTTCCTCATGAAGCTCCTCAGTCAGAATTGGTCCACTCCCATCCCCAATATTTTTTTCAATGTCATCCTTCATGTAAACTTACACGAAATGTCACTGGCTTTGTTGAAATCGCACTACTATCGTTATCTAATATAACTCAACGTAAATGAAGTTAAAAACATACAAGTTGACATAATTATTCCAGAACACATTGGGCTCTTGAGCCAGTTCTCAGCAGGAGATGTCAGGAGATACTGGCCAGTATCTGGACACATATCTGATTATCATGACTGTGGAAGGGAAGTGGTAGAGCGTGTAGCATGTGGACACACCCAAGATGCTAGGGCACAGAAAAGCCCTCCACAATCACAAGCATATTATTCAAAGTTTCAGAGTGAAAACTCCTTGTTCCAGATGAGTCACTGAAATTGTGAAATTTACATTTTAAAATAATAAAATATTTTAAATATATTTAAAATTTTTGAGAACATTGTGGATGATGTTGGTATGTACAGTCCTCTTACTTTTGACATGTAAAATTTGTTTTAAGTTGATGGAAAGCTAGATAATATGGCATTCTGGTCAATTTCTTTCAAATCTACATAACAAAGCACCACCAACTTGGTGCTGTAAGCCATATGCTTTTATTTTATAGTCCTGAAGGCTGAGGAGCCCAGCCTTGAGGTACCAGTGATCAGGCTCCCGGTGGAGCTTACTCCCATAGCCTTTCCTTGATGCAGTAGAAGGCCCCTTCCCAAACCTTCACATAGCTCTAACTGCTTCTCAGAAAACTTTATCTTCAAGTACAACCCCGTTGCAGAGGAGTTCTTCAATATGTAAATACAGGAAAACCACAGCAAAAAGGCAAAACAAAGTCATTCACTCCATCACAGTCAATAAAGTAAAATAATTTTATTATTTAAATCTAGGTAGAAATATATAATATCACACTTTCAGAAGAAAAAGTTCTAAATATTAAGAGTAATGAAAAAGTTCCTCATTGACCTTTTCCTTCCCGTATTTTCCCTGTATTGTGGGAGGTGTGCCAATCAGGAAGCCAGAAAACCTGGCTTCTGGTCTTGATTCACTATGTTAAGAGACCATGAGCTGATCTGAATCAGAGTCTAAATTTTCAAAAGTGATAATAAAGAAATAACAGATGTGTACACTGTCTTAGTTAGGGTTTCTATCGCTGTGAAAAGACACCATGACCAAAGCAACTCTTACAAATGAAAACATTTAACTTGGTAGGTTACATTTTCAGAAGTTTGGTGGCATTATCATCATGATGTAGCATGGTGGCCTGCAGGCAGACATGGTGCTGGAGAAGGGGCTGAGATTACTACAACTTGATCCACAGGCAACAGAAAGTGGTCTCAGTCACTGGGAGTAACTTGAGCACATATGAGACCTCAAAGCCCACCCCCACAGTAACACACTTCCTGTAACCAGTCCATACCCACTCCAGCAAAGCCACACCTCCTAATAGTACCACTCCCTTTGGGGGCCATTTTCTTTTAAATTATCACCCTTTATTTTACAAAGAGTGAAGTAAGTCTGAGTGTGAAGTGATGTCATTTGTGTTCACATTAAGGTGGTTAAAGAAGGTAATTGGTCTGAAGACTTCTACTTAGCTACACTGCTCTCCTTTGGGGAGAAATGCTCCCACCATTGAAGGGATGCAGGGTGTCTCTGAGTCTTTCTTTAGTTTTCATAGCTCCCTGGCCTCTGACTTACCAACACTCTTGGCTTCTGGACATACCCAGGCAAGTTTCCTGCTGGGAAGTTTTCAGTTGAAATTTTTCAGTTGAAGGTGAGTTTGTCTGGTGTCCACCTGCTGAATTATTTTAGTGGAGCTGAACACTACTTAGAAGGATGTCTCTGTCTGAACAGGCTGATGTGAGAAGATCCTGATTCCCAAAGGGCTTTGGAGCTAGAGATGGGGGGGTGGGGGCTGAGGAATATGATCTAGGTCCACATGTGGCAAATCCACAGACAGATATTTTGGGCTGAGCGCCCTTACACCACTGCTGGCGGTTGTCAATGTGTTCATGGGTAAGTTTAGGTAGATTAAAAAGCAACTTGTGGATGGTTATGCCCTGAAGACAGGCAGCTGTGATCTTTGGCATGGGGAGGAGGATGAGAAGGGGTATTGTAAAAACCAATATCAACAATACTTTCCTTGAGCTGGTCCTGGTGAGAATGGAATGGAAACATCTCTGAAACAGGGTCATAACCTTCGGGTGGAAAAATGGTTTTCTTTACTCCTCTTCCTCTGCCTTTAAACCAATTCAATTTCAAGATAATAAGGAATTTTAGAGGGGAATTGAATGTCATCTTGGAAAGAATGTTGAATTTGTAAGATCTGGACTGCATCCCAACCGGCTCTTAGTCTCAGATCCATTTATCTAAAATATTAATAACAGCAATCTTTTCCTAATTCACATAGCTATTAAGGAGATTACAACATGAAGTAGAAAATGGTACTTTGAGTACTAGGGTCATTACAGTCTTCGAATTCTTCTTTGCCCTGCATTTTCCTTTCCTCTCTTCTTCACCCTATTCTGCTTTTCTTTTCCCTGCAAACCTTTCCTCCTTTTATCTCCTTTCTTTGCAACTTCCCTTTCTCCCCGGCCTTTGAAATTGAAAAGGCACGATGTAACTTGATGCCATTGATTTTTCCCACATCCTTTCTTGTAAGCTAAGCATGTTATCTAAGACTTAGCCACACAAAGATTAAGTTAATGGGCACTCTTAAAGTTAAATGACACAAATAATGCACCATATCAATCAACTAGAGAAATTGCTCTTACATAGACATTTCCGCATATCTATGCATGTTTTAGGACACACGTTTTCAATACAATTTCTCTATTGCTGCAGACAATTCTGACCTAATTGGTAGGTTTCACGCTAGGGTAACACAGTGACAGCTCTTTGAGGGCACTCTAAGACACAATCAGGATAAGAGCTATAATTTCCTTGTAGAAACATGGCTCTCTACTCCACAGACCTTGAACAATTTCAAGGGTTCTCAGCTTGTCCTTGCTGACTGTATTGGCAAATGGCACTTTCACTGGCAGTTATGGAAGGTGTTCCTTTGCTGCTGTTGTCTTCTTTTTCATACAGAAAGAGCAGCTAAGCATCTGGGTGTCTGACTCACCTCCAGGGTCTGGTGTTTTCATTCCCTATTGCTGATGTATCGAATCACGCTACACTTGAAGGCCTAAATTTATCATGTTATACTTTTATACGTTAGAAGACCGACACTGGTCCCCTTGGGCTAGGATCAAGGTGGTGTCTTGTCCCAATTCTTCTTGGAGACTCTAAGGAAAAATTCATCTTATTTTCCAGTTCCTAGGGCCCACTCCAATGGCCCACAGCAATACTCATCTCACTGGATTCATATTCTTCATGTGTTTCAGAAATAGGTCAGAAAAAGATGATGATGTGCTGATGTCAACTGTCTTTGCTCATGGTGACCCCACCGTTTTGATGGAGCTATAGATGGTATGCTTGCTTAACTGTGTGCTCTTCTTCAAGAACACATCTGTCAGGCGATTGTGAGTTAGCTCTTTGATATGGAGCATAATGTGAGAGATAATTGACACATTTAATCTCATCCCCTGCCTCCCTGCTTTTTTTTTTTTCCCGAGACAGGGTTTCTCTGTAGCTTTGGAGCCTGTCCTGGAACT
>LOJH01005993.1:0-11234 GCA_001685095.1 Ellobius talpinus | reverse complement strand
TTCAATTCCCGGCAACCACATGGTGGCTCACAACCATCTGGAATGAGGTCTGGCTCCCTCTTCTGGCCTGCAGGCATACTCGCAGACAGAATATTGTATACATAATAAATAAATAAAAAAACCATGAAAGCCTTCAGGATGGACCCTGACACCTAGTAAATGGTTAACAGTACAGTTGTCAGCTGCCATCAGTTTTAAGTCCTTTCTGGATCTGAAAAGTTATGAGAAGTTGATGCTTAATTCCCACTTGGACAACTTTCCAAGAATGCTGCAATCCTTGGCTTGTGGTCCCAGTCTTGAACTTGACTAAAGAGTAGGGTGAAAACTGAGGAACGCAGTTACAGTACACCCAAGGTTAATGCCAGTCTCCCTCCCTGCTAGGAACTTGCTCACAACTGAACTCTCGTTGGCTTCTCTTTGGACAGTAGATAAGATCTCCAGGTTTCTGTTCTGGTGGTACTACTTGTGAGGGGCAGTGCTTTACCAATGAGAAGGCAGGAAAAGTGTGAAAGAATGTGCCATGGGACAGGTAAGAAGTAACAACGTGGCAAAGTCATCCAGCATGGCACAGTAACTAGCTGAATCCTGCCAAGGAGCCTCAGGTAGCAGGATATGAGTGAGCACAATATAACCAATGGACCTGTCACCTGGAAAGAAATTCTGTTAGTTAGAAACTTGAGAAGCTCATTTTTTTTGTCAGAAGGTATTTTTAATGGAATCACCCTGTTCTTCTTTAGAATGAGAATCTTTATCAATTTAAGATATCCAGTACCTGGTAATCTTTGGTTAGGTTTATCAGTATCTAACAGTGGGGCTTATATCGAACTATAATTTATACTTGGCAACAATGTATTCTTCAAGTTTGCATGGCTCATTATATGTAATATGGCACAAACAGATCATTTAAAATATATAAATATATGCAAATATCATAAAATACTGTTTATACAACACATAAATATTACATATAATCTGCTTTGTTATCATATACAATTTGTATCTGTGTAATCTAGGCACAATAATTTTGCAAGGTATATAGGGCATATAGTATTAACTACATTTAATATATGAAGAAAATAAGTCAAAAACTGTAAAGATGTTGAGGGTAATGAAAGAAGTCTGTGGGGAAGCTGGGTATGATGGTAAGGTGGTGGAAGCCTACAATTCCAGCCCATGGGAAAATGGGGCAGGAGGATAGCCATGTGTTCAAGGACAGCCTGTGTACACAGTGAGTTTCAAGTCAATCTGAGCTACAGAGTAAGACCCTGTCACAAGCAAACAAACCAACCAACAAACAAAAACAAACCAAAAAGTTCCGGGGAATGGTACAATGACATTTTATTGACTGCCAGGGCAGCCATGCAAATGTTGGCTTTCTTATTTCAGACTCAAAAGAACTCTTGTTTCTCAAACTTAGCTCGTTCACCACCAAAGACTAATTAAAATTTTCTACTATTCTCTTCTCTATTAAATATAGCAACTAGAGCAAGACCAGCTCTAACTATAATCTAACAGTTGTAGAGGCTACCTGTAATCTGTTGGGATATGAGAATTATTAGGGTTTTCATTTTGTGTTTTATGTGCACTTAAATGAAGATAAAGATCCCTGCAGTGGACCTTAATACTTATATACATTTATAGTAATATATGTGTACAATTTATAACAATGTTCTTCTACAAATATTGTGCTCCATTCTTTTGATTGCTGTTTATTTTAAACACAGGGCTACAGGCTCAAGGACACCTAGAGATCGTTGTTCCTAAGTAGTAACTACTTTCCCTCAGATGTCCTCTGCAGTTAAGAACATTTCTTTAGTTTCACCTTATGCTAGTGCAGGAGTATGGCAGCAAGCTGCTGCCCCCAAAATAGCAGAAACTCTGAGCAAAAAAGGCCTGCGGGGATCAGTTCTCCTAACCCTCATTTGACAGGGGAAGAAACTGAGGCTTACAGGGGTTAAGGGATTTACCCAAGCTGACAAGCTAAGGTTGAGCTCAACAATATGGGGAACGGATGGAAAATCCAGTTAATGCTTAGCCAGCCTTGGTAATGTGTCATGGGACTGGCTTGCAGAAATTAAATCCGTTAATAATCCCCAAACCTTATTTTAGTCAGAAGTTTTAAATGCCTTACCTATCAAAGCTTTTGCTCAAGATGACAGTGTAATGGCTTTGTTTCTCTGGGCACCCAAGAATGTCTGCATTGAGCAAAACATGTCACATATGGAGCAGTGTGAGTGGCTGATGACAATAAAATGTGGGTGATACACAAAGCTCTTAGCAATATACATTAATTGGCCGAAACAAGCAGATTTAAGTGAATATATTTTCTATACCCCTGCTTATGAAAATGGAAAAAATATAATATTTTCTGATGGGCAAAAGATTACTTAAAATTCAATTATGTATTTGTTTACTAATTTATGCATATGTAGCTCTATGCGTGTGAATGTGGGGGCCTGTGAAGAGCAAAAGAGACCCTTGAATCCCCCCAACAGGAGACAGAGTCCTTTGTCAGCCACCTGATGTGGGTGCTGGGAACCAAGTTGTGGTGTTCAGGAAGAATAAAAAATACCCGGTTGTTGAACCATCTCTCCAGCCCATCTCTAAATCTTGACATACTGCAGCTTTGTTCCAGAAGCATCATGGACTGCCTAGTGTAAGGCTAGACCAGCACGGGGCTACTTGTCATTTGCTGAATCCATCAAACTCCTTCCTAGGCTCACTCTTGTCTCCCACTGACTTAGCCACGTATTTAGAGGTATTTACTGAAATTATGCAGTTAGGGCTAAGTGCTCTTATATTACTTTCCCATGTTCAAAAATTAAATCTCATTACAATAAACTTTAGAGTTATTTTGCTTATTCAAAAGCAAAGAAGAGCAGAGACAAAGTCTATCAAACGATCATCACTAACTAAACCCATGAAGATTAATGCCCTTATTGGGAAATTCATGGAAATATAAATTGATTGAAGAAGAATTGATTTTTTTTATGCTGAATCATCTATGCTGTCAATTAGGAGATCTTTTCATTTGATCAGACATTTATGCTCCCTTAACAAAGCTCTTTGGGTTTTTTTTTTGGCATTTTATTGCACATTGTATCTAAGGTAACTTTGTTTATTTTCAGGTCACAGAATCAGTCATCTTAATGAGTTTTCTTGTTTATAGCCAAGTTATCAGTTGATTCCTTCCACAGATACGCGCCTCTCATTTGTGGACGGCGAGAAAGTCAGTTCTGTCCAGCTTTTATGCTCCTCACGTTATCCATTTGCAGAACTCTAAACTAGACTTTTAGAGTGGCTATTAATTATTTCTCAGTTACAGTTCATTTCGGGCTTCCCAACATTCTAAAAACACTGCAGTGAACCTGCTTCGAAAATCGAGTCTAACAGAGGGACTTAAGCTTACTTCCTAAATCGCCTGATAAACCAATCAGATATGAAATGCAAGTACATGGCAGCCGGTCGTCTCGCTGCTTCCTCTACCTGGGAGTCATCCGCAACTCCTTTCTCTTGCCGTTTGCACCCTAAGTGCCACTGAGACCGGTCATTTCCCCCACCTGAACGTCTATGGATTCTTCAGTGTCTGTCCCCTCTGTCAAGCCCTAGCTCAGGACCTTGCTCTTTCTCTCCTTTCCCTTGTACCATGCTAATGCCAACTAACTGATCTTCCATTGTCAATCCCATCTCTCTTGCTACCCAGAACCCCTCAATGACTAGAACACTAGGAACGCCAATGTACATCTCTCCACCGGCTTCTTCCCTTTCCCTACTCCCTTATTAAACTCCGGCCCCAGTAGGGTAGTGGTGGCAGCGCAGGACTTTAATCCCAGCACTCAAGAGGCAGAGGCAGGCAGATTTCTGTGAGTTCGAGGCCAGCCTGGTCTACAAGAGCGAGTTCCAGGACAGTTAATACTGTTACAGAGAAACACTGCCTTGATAAAACCAAACCGAACCAACAAAACAACAAAAAACAAACAATAACAGCAAAAGCCTTTGGCAACTTACAGATTTGTCACAGCTACAGTGCTTTTGCGTGTGCCACACAACTGCAGGGATTGCCGTCCTTAGCAGCTAGAATTTCTCAACTTTGTGCACCTGCAAAAGTCCCTGTTTTCTTCCTTTAAGAGCCAACTCAAGGATCACCTTCTTGGTGAAACAGTGTGCCCTCATTCACACCCGTACCTACCAAAGGAGGGCTGCCCACGGGAGTATGGCACTATTCTGGAGTTATTTTTACATTCAACGGCCTAGGTTCTACTATAAGTGGGACAGAGATTGAGCAGAATTGGCATAGCCTGGCATTCTTCCACTTTTGGTGAACTGGATTTGCTTAATGTTACTTGAAGGTTATTCCTACATATCTATTTCTGTCAGGATAAATACAAACTCGGCATTGCAGAAGGGGCCTCTAGCTTGAGGGCTGTTTAAAAGCTAAGAGTTGAGGCTGCTTCTCCCACGTCTCTTGCCTCGGGCGCTTGCCTGCTTGCCTGCTAATGATCACCTTAGGCCCTGAAGTGCAATGATTCCAGGCCCCCAGTGACTATCTCAACTTCAGACAAAGCTTTTGGCTTCACTTTCCTTTCTTTTAAAATTTTTGTGAGGGAGAGATTCAGCAAATCTGTAAGATAGTTTGATAGAAAACCAAAATCTTAGGATGCCGGAGAGGATGTCGGTCCATCATCTAATCCAGTTCTTGGCTTCCAGAAAGATCTGAGGAACTAAGCAGCCCCTCCTGTTTCTAAAGGTCTGTGGGAATGAAACTCTTTTGATCTCTGAAGGCATTTGTCATCAGTAGAGTTCCCAAGTCTCACTTCCCAGTCCGATGCAGCTTATCTCTGTCTTGTCTAGGCCCATGTCCTGTTGACTAGGGAGACAAGCGGGTCCGCTCCCTCCAGGATGACTTGCTTAGTGACACTGGTGTGCCAGGGTTCTAGACAGCAAGAGCTTTCTCTGAATGAAGTGTGTCACAGGTGTCTGGTCTGAACCAGAAAGGCCTTTCCCTGGCTCCTGTTCTGCAAACATGAATGAGGGGAGAGTGGTCAGAGTCCACGCTGCACTCATGACTTATTGTGGAAAGGGAAGAGGTGACCCTGCCACACACTGGACGGTGAGGTTTGCTTTCTGCAGTACAGTAGCCCTCTCCAAACTGCTCCAAAGCAGGCCAAAGTATTCCAAATTTCACCACCATCGACTGTTAAAATCCAGGGAGAGGAGCAAAGCCAGTTACCCATCTGCTAGTTAGAGTGTGCTTTCCCTTGTATCTACTCTGAAAGAGACAAAACTGCTACCATATGTTTCTGTTGCTAGACCTTAGCCTTATCACAGTTAGAAACTGTAGAAAATCAATTACGTGCTTTGACTCACTCCCCTTCCTGGCACAAAACCCCTTCTTCATCCTTGCAAGATAGTGAACACTTTGCAACATCTACTGCAAACAGTTGGTTAGACTTCCCTGCTAAAGGGATGCAGTACAAACAAACCAAACAGAAGGCGGGCAGAATGCTAACCATCTTTTCTGGCCTCTGTTGTGGCTTCCTTGTAGCTTGGGACTGTTCTGTGTTGCTGCTGCAACATCTGGCCAGCATTTGAGGTTGTTTCTCAAGGACACAACTGTGCACCTCCAGTGAATTTCAACTTTCAACATCTCTCTGTCTCTAATCTATATTTAATGTTTCATGACTGGTAGTCAAAGACACTTCAGCTAAATATCAGATTGGAATGAAAATGATCCTTGGGAGCGCGTTTGCTTCCAGCATACGCCAGCAAAATGACTGTGACAGAGTCTTCCCCTAGAGACTTGTTGCCCATTCCCTGGCAGTAATAATAATTATGCCTTTTGATTGCTGTGCCCACATAATCACAGATCACTTCATCAATGCAATCCCGAGGGGAAGCCGCCTCTATTCCTACTGGATGTCAGCCACAGAGAGCTGCACCCTTTGGGATCCCCAATCTTTCGCTTGCCCCTTCCAGGGCTGCATTGTTAGCATTGTGTTTCTCCCTATTCTTCCTGATGCAAATGCTGTGTAAATCATGCCCTCCAGAAGGCACATGTGGTGAGAGCGATTGGCGGAAAGGGGCAAGCAGGCTGGTGCTTTCTTCTCCCTTGCCCCTGCCCCAGTCGACCACGGGGATTTCTCACATGGAACATAATTACATCTGTGCCATATGGGCTCATTTATATTCTATTACAGGTTAAGCTAATACGACTCAGAAATATGCTAAAAATAACTCAAAGTGTTCTAGAGCTGTCAAAACACTTGTCACTTCTGCCTCATTCATGTGATTGCCAGTGTTTTTAGTTTTGTTGGGGGATTGGATTCAGAAAGCTGGGACAGCATGCTAGCCTGCTGCCATCCAGCCTGTAAATGTGCTTTCATTTCCTGAATTATTGCAATCTTTGGGTGTGGAAAGAAAAGAACATTTTTAAAATCCTGGAATGGCCCCAAGACATGGGCACTGAAGCCCCTACACTTGCGGATTTTAATTTCCCAAGAGATGGAGAGTACAGATTTCAGATGTGTGGTTTTGTCAGCTTTAGAATAGGTCTCGTCCTTGTTTGCTGTAATTATTCAGCATGGTGGAGAAACACCTGCAGCGGGCTGATGCACGGGAGAGGCATGCTCCTTGCATCAGAAGATGTAGTTTGGATGCCAGACAAATCTTGCCAAGATTTGATGTGTGTATGGTGTGGTAATGAGAAGCACAATACATAATGAGTAATGAGTTCAGAAATGATTTACAGGGGTACATTGGTTGCTTTTATGCAGTGGTTAAAGTCCACCAACCCACTCATTTCTACCATCAGTTTGCAAAATTGTTAGGTCATGCTTGTATAGACTTTTAGTCTAATGGCTTGTTTATGATATTAGCTTTCCCCCATTGTCTCTGTCTTAACATGCTCAAGGAATTTAAAAATTAGTCTTGGAAACAGAAGGGTAAGTACAAATATTTCCATTTTCCACACTTGACAGGCAACATTTCCAAGGCCTATAAGGTGATAATCACATTAGCCATCAGTTGAATACACAGATCTATCACACGGAAGCATACTTTTCTAATTAACTGGTAATTGTGATATGCTTCAGGTCGATGGAGTGGTTAAGACTGCCTGAGTTCTAGTCATAACTTGGTCACTCAATAGCTTGCTATCTTGGAAAATTCATCACTTTTCCAATGCCCACTCTCTCATCTATAAAAATCAGCCGAGTATCAGCAGCTATCCTCAAAGATTTGCTGAATTACAAAGATGATTTAGGGAACAGAGAGCTGGCTCAGTGGTTAAGAACACTGGCTCCTCTTGCAGAGGACCCCGGTGCAGTTTTCAGTATCATGTGGTGACTGACAACCATCCTAACCTACAATTCCAAGGTAAAACACTTATGCATATAAAATAAAATAAATCTAAAACTTGAGAAAGGATATAATATTGTAAGCGGCATGGTCTCTTGTCACATAATAATCACTTTATAAGTAGTGTTAGTTTTTATAGGTGTTGGTTGTAGTTTTAACTTCAGTAGTTTCTTTTTATAACTACACCATTGATTTTTAGTATTTTGTCTAAGTCCTGATAATTGCACAGATTGTGCAGGTCAAAGGATTTCAGCATTTTTTGGACCACATCACTTTGTTCTTACTTTATTTAGAATCAATACAGATTTCAAGAATCTTGTGAAAGGAAACTGAAAATTCATAGTAAATGTTACTAACCCATCCCATTTAATATGTATTTCTAAAATATTTATACATTTAGTATTGTTTGGGATGCAAAGTATCTGTCTACACACAGTTGAAATGTTATACTGAAATGAGTAGGAATTTCAGTCTGTAGTAAACAAACAATTGAGTTAGTAACTATAGCCAAAATTTAAGTTTTCCTTCTTTATAGAGGTGTGTGTATGTGTGATGTGTGTTTGCATGTGTTTTTGTGTCTACCTGAAGCTTTGAAGACATGCAAATGTGCCTGTGTAAAAAGGAGAGAATCACTCCTATGTGTGTGTGTGTGCAAGAGGTTTTAAGATCATCTAAGCATTCCTGCCTCAGAACTTGGCTGGTGTGTGTGTGTGTGTGTGTGTGTGTGTGTGTGTGTGTGTGCCTTCCTAGTCTGCAATACTGGGCTCTATACTACTTCTCTGACTTTTTCATCACCCTTGGAGATGATGATATCACCATGAGAGTGGAATCATCACAAGGGCTATGTGTTGCTTAGACAGTTCAAAGTTTCCATATGTAAGTGACTAGAAGTAGGCTCTTTTTTTTGCTCCATCTTGGCCTCAGGGTTAGAGAGAGAGGCAATGACAGAAGGAGATATGGGGGATATAGCCATCCTGTTCTGGCCAGGTAGCAGGTGCTAGATTTTCAGACAAGGATGCTCAAGACAAGCAAACATAATTCAAGGAAGTAGTAGAGTGACTTATGAAATTTCATACTTAACAATGGCTTTTTTCCTAATTTTTAGAGAACATGTTCTTTTTCTTTGCTAAATTACTTCAGAGACCTTCTGCAGATACTAGACTCATAAGCTTCCCATAGTCCTAGTTCAATCATCCTTTCTCTTTTAGCTTTCAAATATATTGCAAATAAATGGCTTTCAAACAAAAGTAAGTTTTCCTCTCTAACCTTACATGTCAAAAATGAAAAGTGGCCAGGGGAATTTGTACTTGGATTAGGTAAACACAAGGTTAATGCTTTTATAAATGTTTCTACGGTGATAATATTGACTCAAACATCATGTGACTCAATCTCAAATCTTGTCTTCTACCTTCTCCAACCTAGTCTTCTATGGGGTTCTATAGAGGGTTTCAGAGACAAGGGCTTAGAGAAACCAACTGGACTGACAGATAGAAGGGGTCTTTTGACATCACCACCCATACAATATTCCTGAAAAGACCAGGAAAAATTTCTTTAGGAAACTATAGAAGAAAAAAAAAGAGTAACAAAAGACAAATAGGTTCAAAAACACAAATGTGCACTTTGTTCTTGGGGGAGGGAAAGTGTGTACATGTATGTGCTTGTGTGCATGTGCCTGTATGTTTGTGTGTGAGAGAGAGAGCCCATGTGTGTGCTTTTGCTTGAATTAGTCTTAACTTTAAATTAAGAATCAACTATCAAGGAAATTCCTTCCTGCAGCAGAGGGGAACAAAAATAGAGACCATTACATAAAGAGCGAGAAACCCTGGACCTCTCAGCCTTAAAGGGGATATTGCCATCAAATCCCTCCCATCAGAGCTCAGGGAGCCCTGTGGAAGAGTAGGCAGAAAGGGTGTAAGAGCCAACGGGGATAGAGAACACCAAGAAAACAAGGCCCTCTAAATCATCATGAAAAAGCTCAAATGATCTGACTCGCTCAAAAGACTGAATTATCATGCACAGGGCCTGCTCCTGTCTTCACCGTGTCCTTTGAGTATATGTTACGGTTTTCGGATTACTGTTTTTATGGGATTCCTAAGTGTGCAAGAGAGTGGGTCTCTGATTTTTGTGCCTTCTCTTGGCCTTTCTTCCTTCTGTTGGTTTGCCTTGTTTAATTCCGAAGAGATAGTTTTTGTTTTATCTTACTATATTCTATTTTGTTATGGTCTTTAGAATGACTGAATGAATAAATAAATGAATGGAAACTTGGCCATTTGGTTAAAGGTGAACTACTGAACTGTCATGTATACCTTCCTGGAGAGCTGAAGTCAGTTTTTTCCAGTAGACTGACACTGTATGAATATTACATATTAACCACCCCAGCACAGGCCTCACATTCAGGAGTAGCTGACCAACATATAATGGCCTCCCAGGATTTTATGTGCATTTATTTGGTTACAGTTTGGTGTCTTGTTTTATTTTGTTTTTTGTTTTTTTTGTTCATTTCTTTCTTTTGTGTGTTTTATTTTGTTTTATTAGTTTGAGAGGAGTTTGTTGTTGCATTGGATTTTTACTTTTGAGAAAGAACTTAGAGCTGGTTGCACAGGGAGGGAGAGAGGATCTAGAGGAACTTGATGAAGGGGAAAAATGTGATCAAAATATATTTAAATTTAAATATTGTCTTAAGATCATGAAAAATAAAAAATATATACTTTATAAATTTTATAAACATTAAAACGATTAACTACCATGCATTTGCACATACACACATACATGTCATAAATATAAACAAAGAAAAAGAAACTATTAAATTGAGAGTGGGAGAGTGTGGGAGGAGTTCATGGATGGTAGCTGGGAGGAAAAGATGAGGGAGTGAGGTAGTTCTATATCAATTAAAACATTTTTTGAAAAAAGGAATTAATTATCATCATTCTCTTTAAACTTTCCTGATAAGAATGTGGCTCACTAAGAGGCAAAAATTCCCCACAGTGGAAATTCTGCTCTTCTGAAATAACCCCGAATGGCAGCAATTAAGGGAGGATATGGGTTCTCCACACCTGACCCAGATGATCCAGATTTATTCTCAGAGTTGCTGTTTTATTTTATGGTCCTTCTGTAAAGGGCATGCAGCCTCTCTAGAAGGAAAGAGCCCTTCAAATTTGAACAGTCATTTACATTACTTTCGGATAAAAGCAAATTCCTGGGTCCCCACCCTATTGACTGAAATGTAAAACAAAAGCAAAAGACTTCATGGGCTATATGAAATATTCTTTGAAGACAAAAGACAGTTTAAAACTTAGTCAAAACATCGTGTTATGTTTTATTCAAATTAAGGAATGTATTGTGCAGAAGACAATGGAAACTGACAGTGAAAATAATATGTAGTAAAATATATTTATATGAATAATACATATAAATATTCCCGTATATAATAAATGCACTCAAGAAATTTAATGCACTAGAAATCATTTAAAATTTAATGTGTATTCTCTCTGCCTCATTTTGTTAATTTTTTTCCTTTTTGGGGGAATTTAGAAAATGACAAGAGATGTAAAGTTAAAATGCATTTTACTTAGAGATGAACCCCATTGGCCATTTTATTTTATTTCCTTACTGTGGGTTAATGCTCTTATGCACCGTAAATATTTGTTACTCATATTGGTTTAATAAATCTCTGATTGGCCAGTAGCCAGGTAGGAAGTATAGGTAGGGAAACCAGACTAGGGAAAAGGAAAGGCAGAGACACAATCACCAACCAGATGCTGAGGAAGCGAGATGAGAACAGCTTCATTAAGAGAGGCTTCCTGACTCAGCATTAATGGAAAAAACCTCTCAGCTCTTTTAAGAGGCCCTGCCACCAAACACTTAAATGGTGTTTATGA
>LOJH01005992.1:0-32764 GCA_001685095.1 Ellobius talpinus | reverse complement strand
CTAACAGCAGCCCACAGACTTAGGTTAGTTTTGGACGGCAAAGAAGATTGGCCTGGTTATCGGTACAGTGACACCCTGGGATGAGAGACTGTTCTGGGATTAGTGTCTGGAATGTTCTACACTTAAAATACAGGGCTGGCTGAGAGAAAAAAGTAGTTTGTATGTGTGCCACAACACTTGGAATCCTTGCCAGTGGCAAAAATTGTCATAGTCAATTAATAGCTGTTATTAGGTTCAGAGCGACTAAGATCCTAATTAGGACCAAGACCTGATGGACTTGGCTCTGCTATGACATTTGGCACAGATTCCACTATGAAGGAGCAGACTGGCCAGCAGCTCTGACGATAAGGTCTAGGATTCTGCAGGGCAGCCTGGCCCAGGGTGAGTTGAGATGAGTGCACTGTAACAGGTCATGCTGGCACAAGAGGAAGCCATGGCAGCAGGGGCCTGCCCTGAGCAGAGCTCTCTGTTGAAATTTTGCCCAAGAGGCTCTTTACTTGATGGTTTCCATGGGTTGCAGTCCAAAGAAGGTGAAGCTTTGTCCCCGTGGGTGCCAGATACCCGCTGTCCTGGTGGAAGACTGGTTCCAGAAAGAGTGAGTTGGGACCTGGAGGAGGTCAGCCTCTTTCTCCACTTACCTCCAGAGATCTGAATAGCATCCTTGGACATGATGCCAGGGAGACCACACTACACAGCATCTCCCAAGGTCACTTCTTCCCTGGAGTCCAAAATGTCTCTGTCTTCAATATATTAAAAATGTTTATGAGTCCTTGACTAGGGGTGGTTTTCTATGGCTTGCTACGATACTTCTGGTTTTTTTTACTATTATCAAATGCTTCTTATATAGAGAATGATGCTAAATTAGTGCCTCTGTCTTCTCCATGTAGTTTAGGAAGTGGAAGATTCCTAAACACTGGGTTTTTGTACTACCTCATTCATAGAAGGCAGAAAGTAGGGGGTCAGGGAAACGATTCCTCTGGCAGGAATCAGCTATGGGTAAAGCCACAGACAAACTGGGTCTTCTATTCTGTTTTCTAATGACATTTCCACCTAATCCCTCTGCTACTTGTCTTCCCTAATTTTCTTTTCTTTTCTTTTCCTTTTTGGTTTTTTTCGAGACAAGATTTCTTTGTAGCTTTGGTGCCTGTCCTGGAACTAGCTTTTGTAGATCAGGCTGGCCTCGAACTAGCAGAGATCCACTTGCCTTTGCCTCCTGAGTGCTGGGATTAAAGGTGTGTGCCACCACCGCCCACCTGTCTTCCCTAATTTTCAAGGAATGTGTCCTGTGCACATCTCTGGCTGTCTTGGGGTGACACTTTCTTGATGGTGACAATTGAGTTCTGAGACATCCTAGTGACAAACTGGTCCCCACCCTACCTTTTTACTCATGGCTCAGCTCCAGGCTCAGTATTGAAAACTGTCCCAAGAAATGGGTGACCGTGATCAGTTTTTGTTTCCCCTTCCTTCTGGATTTCTGTTCAGATTTACACCTCTTTCCCATTTGGTTGTATGGTCCTATAGACTATAAGGTTGGGTATCTGTGTCACCTTGAGATTTGGGCCCAGCCGGGTCTTGGGGAGGAAATTGTGCACCTAGTTGCGTTAGGGACATAGCCTTGTGAAAAGCAGCATGTGTGACATCACCTTTTATGAGAGTGCTCTCCTACATCTGTTTCAAGCCCAAAGGGCGACCCAGAGTTAGGGCGGCTCTTGCTTGTGCTAGGCGCACATCCAGCACACTGCTGTTACTTCCTCTACTGCTTGTGTTCTGCTTGCATCTGGAAGACAGATGAGGGGTCTGTGTCCCTGAAGGCAGGTGCTCCATGGGCATACGTTGTTCAGGAAGCCTCTCTAGAGCAAATGCCCATGGCCTCATTGCCCTCTCTCCATGTTTCAGTGTGAGGAATCCTGGTTTATAGCTGCTGAGTGACCACATTTTCTGCTTTGCTGCAGATCTGGTGACCATGAAGAGGCCTCAGTTCTTCCTCTTCTCCATGCCGGCTTCAACCGGGTATGTACGAGGGGACCAAATACCTCTCTCAAAGGTGGGCACTGCCTCCCTGACTATCCCTTGAGGTCAAAGCACACAGCCATGAGCACTAGTACAGGAAACAGGCCTCAGAACTGTGAACCAGGGAATGGAAGCAACTGCACCTGCATGGGGTGGCAGCGAGCAAGCGACTAGCAAGTGCCAGTCAACCATTTGCTTCTTGTCACCTTAATCTCATCTATCACAGCAGCCGATACACGGTGATAACAAAATACCTCTTATATCAGATCAAAATTCGGCAGTCTCAAGTGACCCACGTAGCTCTATCTCACCCATCAGACTCGGCACGTATGTGTGGTCATAGAAAGATGATGCGCCAATGTTGCTGCTTAGGTTCTGTGCTCACCAGGGGCCTGCCCAGAGCTTTAAACTGAGAGCAGGTTCATGCTGGCTTGTGAACCATTGCCTAACACCAGAAAAAGAAAAGCCTCCAATTTGAAGCCTAACTATATGAAATACATTGATATCAACTTAAAGATTAAGACTGATTGTCCTAAGTAAGGGAATACAGACATATAACTAGGATTACAAGGTAAGATAGAAACTGGATTGGAGGCAAAACCATGTGGGGGCAAATGGCAAGAAAACAATGGAATTAATTTAAAATAAAGAAGAGAAAGTGGAGTGAGAAAAGAAAGGTGAATATTAGACAGTCATATAGAAAATTTATAGTCTTTCCTTCACATGTTTAGACAAACATATATTTCTACTGTTTAAAAAAACAAATCACTTCATTTTAGGTCAAAATAGAGTAGCAATCCATAGATTTCTGTAAATTTAACTGATAGTCTAAACTTAGACAAATGGTCCTGTAAGTTCTTAGTGTTTTAAGTGATAACGGTGTTTTGCTATTCTGGATTTAAAATGAAAAGCCTCAGTCGTAGATCACAGAGAAGCAGTAACTTCCTTAGGGTAGGGTAGCAGTCTTCCCGTGCTTTGGCACGCTTCAGCCTAGGAGCAGAGCTCTGTGAAAGATGGGAGGCAACAGAGATTCGTAATGTGTAATAGAAAGGACTGTATCTAGGTCCAACATTCCACACTCTCCTAACACGTCTTCCTGTGTGTCTGCCCGTCTCTCCTTGTGACGGTTGGCATTTGTCTCTGAAAGCTTGCCTCTGTTCCCTGCTTGGATATGGACAAGAGAATACCTCCAAGTTTGGGAATGCAGATTTGCCAGAGGACAGTCAGCAAAGAAGCCATGCGACTGCCATTTTTGTTAAATCATTCATTTTCTAGAGATAACTGAAATTATTCGCTTGTTTTATTGATCTTCTGTGCCACATGGACCACACCACTCCACCCCTTACCCACGCTGACCTTTCCCTCTGAGAGGATGGGGACATTGGCTTTCCAGGTTACGTTGGCTTTCAAACTGAAGGATGACCTTGCTATGCCATTGGCTTTATCAATTAGGAGGTACATTGGTCTCCTGAGCAGCCTTGGAATTCTACTTCAGTTCAGTGACCTTCTCTCCAACAGGTTTTGTGATTGGTGTCATTTGTAGGGTAGTTTCTTCACTGGGGGACAGATTGCACATCTGTTGACAGGAAAACTTAGACGGGAATGATTGTCCCTCTCTAGGCACAAATATTAAGAAAAGAGGGTTCACTGCTTTTCTTTCACCTACCCTGCAATGCTGTGCCCAGGTCCAAACGTGTCATACACGTTGAATGGACCCATGGTGAATGGGAGTTTACAAGCCAGGGCCTAGCAGGGATTACCTGGTATTTTTTTTTCAAAATTTGAAAAAAATTTGATTTTTATTGGGGTGCAGTCAAGATCTGGTCAACAAATTCCTTCTAATTAGGGTTAAAGAGAACAGCAGAGAATCCACCACTTGGGCCCCCTTTAAAAAGTAAAATCATGAGTATTTTTACAGAAGGGGCACAATGGGACAAAAAGTAAACAAAAAAAACTTAAAGAAACATCATGTGGTTACCTACTATGTGATTAGGGGGGGGTCTGGGAGGGCCAGGGTATTCTCAAAAATAAATCAAGGCCATGGGATGGAGAAGGTCAGGTTCCAAGAAAGAGAGCAGCTCAACTCTCACAGTAAATAGAAACTTATTTTTAAAAAATACAGTATAATGGCTCCTGCTTGCAAAATGGTGCCAGTCACTTTCCTCCATACCTGTGAATCTAAGGCCCTGAATACAATGTCACAACCTCAGAGAGAATAAAGCTTTTTATTAGCTAATAGTTCAAAGTTTTAAACCAAGTTTGGACAGTGTTGAGATAATCGATCTTTGACCAGCCCTCCTAGAACACATGCTGGAATGAACTTTTCCCCTGTGGTTCTGACTAAACTTACACTTCAAGGTTGTACTTCCACCTTGTGTCACACAGGAGTGGTGTGCAAAGAGGCAAGGCAAAAGTTGAACTGCCGCAGAGTGGCTCTCTGGGGCCATGCCCCTCATTCTGCAGTGGAGTGGGAGGCACATTCCCAGGGTTCCATCTGGGTGCCCACTGTTGCCTGGGCATGAGAATCCTGTGGCAGCAGAATTAGCCTTGTGAGAAGTTGGGGACAAGGTGACCTGGGGCACTTCTTCACTGGGAGGTTGTGATTAGGGTATGAGGCAGATTCCCCTGAAATCTGAATTTCCACCTGGAGGGTCTAAATGGAGAATAAAAACTGTTAACTTAGACACCCAAACTCCACATTTCCAGGCCTCCTCCCTCAGACCCAGGGGTATAGATCCCGGGTACTTCACCAGTCATTAGCCTGTGCCACTGAGAAACCTGTAGCTAGGGCCAGGGAGAGACTGAGGACCTGCTCTAGTGACCTGCAGATGGTGGCATGTAGGTTGTGGAGTGCCTGTGGTTACAGAAAATAACTCATGGTGTCAAACAGGCCACCAAGGCCTGCTCGGTCTAATTTGATCAAGGCCGTGAGCCAGTGGATCAGGGTGCCCCCAACCCCTAAGGTTTTCTCCCAGTGAAACACACAGCACCCTGATTTCTCTGTGTGTTGTGGCCTCAGCGCAGCGGAGGCAGATCTCCAGGCAGCTGCTCTCCTTGTTTGGTGAAGATCTTGTCTTTGGCAGCTCTCTATCGAAGTACCTTCCGGATATGCCAGCTAGCCTTGCCTTCTGTGAGGTTGTTTCTCTTTCTTGATTTGTTTTGATTTAAATCGTTCGCTGAAACTTGGGTTTGTGTTACTAGCTACTGGGCCAGCACATTGGTCTATGAGCCCTGTGCTGGGATCCAGGAAGAAACCCCCAACAACTCCCCCCAAAGACTTTGGATGTGGCCAGCTGTAGTGATGCTCAGCCTACACTGTGCTTTGTAGAAGCCAGCATCTTGCCCGACGCAACTGCTCTTACATTCACCTTCATGCGCCTTTTTTTTTAAAGCCTGAAATGATGCTTATTCATCTCAACAAGTATTTATGGGGCTCCATGTGCGAGGCAATGTGTAAGGCATGCTGGGCTGGCAGCTGTGAGCCACACTTCTCCCCAGAGTAACTTCCTTTGGAGAGGGAAGTCGGGGAGCTGTGATGTATTTATCAGGCCCAGTTCCAGAGGATTTGCTTAATTTTTCTCAACATATGAAGGATTTGTTATTTTCTCCATTTTCTTTTTTTTCCAGAGGAGGAAACAGACTCCAAATCTGAATAGCTTATAGATTCATAATGAAGGCAAGGCTGCAGCTGTGTGTCCCCTCCTCACTCTGTCTTGGGTCCACCCACTAATGTAGTTTCCCAAGCCATGTCCTGGAGTACCCTCCCAGGAGCTCCTGTGTTCCCTGAAAGGCGGCCTCCCGGGTGAATCTGTAGACCGTGTACTTCTCCCTCCAGTGAGACCCCTCAGTACACATTGGCAATTGAGCATGTTAGCCCACAGATGTTCTGAGGGCTCCTAGAGTTAAGATCCATGCATCTCACCATCATTTAAACTCACTTCCCTTGGAAATTTCAGTATGTCTCCAGTGACCCCTGAGAAGAGTCATCAGCTAGGATGGAATTCCCTCATCTGAAAACTCAGGCAGATATGAATCTTGGTCAACTTGACTTTGTGACTAAAAGAACAAATGTTTCCTGTGTGTGTGTGTGTGTGTGTGTGTGTGTGTGTTTGTGGCTTTATCTTGGTCCCCCTCCACTCCACTTGGGAAGTTAGAAGCCTATGAAAAGTTAGAGGGCTTTGAAGGTATTCCTCAGGGAGAGATCACTCCTTCCAGGTGTGTGTGTGTGGGGTGGAGGGGTATGTGCACACGTGCATGCATGTGTGAACACACACTTACATGCTAAGACAGAAGGGGAGAGAGGAGTTGGGTTTTCTCTCTGACTGACTTGATTGATGGAAATCTAAGCAGACCTTTCGGCTGGGTCTGGCGCTCTCCCCTCCGTCTATCTATTTGCCTGAGAAGCACAGCTGTCACTGGGTACTTTGGAATCCTTTTTTGCTTGCGAGTGTGCTAGATATATGCTTGGAAAGTTCTGCAAAGTTTATATTTTCTGAATGAGGTAAAATGTAAGACATTTTCTTCAGTCTAAAGTAAATCTGTCTCCTTACTGTTTTTATTGGCTATTTTCTTCCTACTTTCCTCATTTCTCATAAAAGTGTTGACGTTTTCCTATGAGAGAAATGCATGATTTCTTGTATATCCTACACCAAGTAATGTGTTAGATTTAAAAGATGTAAAGAAGAGACTGCAGAGGTAGCTCAGCACTGGCTGCCCTTCCAGGTTTAATTCTCAGTGCCTACTTGGTAGCTCACAGTTGTTGGTAACTCCAGTTCCAGGAGATCCAGCCCTGTCCTGGCCTCTGTGGGCACTACAGACATGTGGCGCACATACATAAATGAAGGCAAAATACATGTACAAAAAACTTTAGAAAACTTAATGTAAAGATGAATTTGGGCTTGTTGAGAAGGTTCAGATGTCTCTGCCTGGTATGAAGCACGTATGTCACAGCTCTTTGATGAATTGTACTCAAAATCTATTGTTTGTCTTGGATTTTGCTTATGCATTTACTCAACCCATTAAGGGTTTGTAAATGTGTAAAGGCTTTTTTTTCTAGTTGAGATGAAACTAAAATAGGCCATTTTCAAGTGAACAATGCAGTGGCCTTTAGAGCAGTCATGATGTGCAATTCCCACCCTCGGTCTTGTGCTAAAGCATGTCCCTTAGCCCCAAGTCCCCACTAAGCAGTCACTTCTGGTCCTGCTTCACAAACTCTGTCAAGCATTAGTCCGCCATCTCTCTGTAGGGAGTCATCTGTCTTGCACAAATGGAATCATATAGCGTGTGGCTTTTGGTGTCTCTCTTCTCTCACTTAATACACTAGAGCATTTTGTATGCTGTTGCGTACATTAGTATTTCATTCCTAGCTTAGGCCTAAATACAATCCCACTGTGTGTATGTACCACAATTTGTGTATCTATTTCCATCTTCCTAGACCTTTAGTTTACCCCATACCATGTAAGTGAAGCTGGTGTGGACCTGATTCTGCAAGGGTTTACTTGAGGTAGCCATTTTCAATGCTTTTGGTTATATACCTAGAGTTTAATTTTTGAATAACACATGCACTGTTTTCCACAGTGACTAACCCATTTCATAGCCCCATCAGCAATGCATAGGGCTTTGATTCTGCACATTTTTACTAATACTTATTTTTCTTTTTGAAATTATACCTATTCTAGTGAGTATGAAATGATATCATATTGTGCTTTTGACTTGTATTTCTTTAGTCTGGTGAGGCTGGACATCATTCATGTGTTTGCTGAACAAATTTTCTATGTTTTCCTGAAGAAATGTCTACTCACATTCTTTGCCTAGTTTTTCATTTGATTGTCCTTTTTCTGTTGTCGAGCTCGCCAATACTTCGAATGAGCTCTGCATTAGGCACCCAAAACATTTGGAAAGAGGCAGAGAATACTCCCATAAAAATGAATCAGTGGCACATTGCAGCCTGAGCATGCCACATATTGAGTTCCAGGCGATTGTTACAGGGTAAAGCTGAACGGTTCAGTAATTAACACAGCTGGGGAGGCACGCTGTGCTCTTGTGTGTTTACTTTGCTGTGACCCCTCATAATGAACCTCCCCCTATCTTTGTTATAAAGTGAGCCAAGTGCATCACCTGCTCTGTTGTTTCTCTGACACTCAAACAAGCCCTTCACACTCCTTGACAACTTCTCTCTGTCATCCCTTCCTACCTACAAGATGTCTTGCATAATGAGGTACCTGGGGGCAGGAACAACTGTTAAGTTTCCCTGTTTGACTCTCTAAGAAATAATTGGAGATGTCTTATGCATTATCTTTGCTTTCTTTTCAGAGATTTATGGAGAATAGCAGCATAATTGCTTGCTATAATGAACTGATTCAAATAGAACATGGGGAAGTTCGCTCACAGTTCAAATTACGGTATGTAGCAAATTAAGACAATACATGATGTTAACAGTTCTTTAGAAAACTGAACTGTCAGCAGGCTGAAGTTCACAGATTTATAACTGATGTGTGGGATTTGAAGCTATTAGGCTGCCAGCCCATGGCAGTATGTTAACTGGAGTCCCTTGATATAATGAAATAAACTGAAAGTGTATCTTTTTTGACAGTATCTTCCACTATTTGTGGCAGTACTAAAATCATAACCTGGGAAGCCCTACTCAATTTTTGTATAATTAGATTGAGACTAAGAGCATCCTTTAAGAATCAGTTTCAACTTCTGACTTTGAACTTCATAAATTCCTAGTTGGGTTGTTAAAGTTGGGGAAGCCAATAGGTACATTTTTTACACTATTCATCAAAATGGCTAAGCGGCGATTTCATGAAGTCTGCCTGTGGCCTTAGTATACATGGCATATCGTCAAGAAACCGATTTTAGGTGTTTTAGTAGGGATGTAGTGCTTTAAGAGGTGGCTTCTCACTGGCTCTGTTCTGTGTGGGGTTCTTGTGTCATCTTCCACTCATAGGCTGTCTTGGAAAATCAGGGTGCTAGCACCTGCCTAGCTCAAGCTCAGCTCTGGCTTGCCGTTAACCTGCCCTCTTCAGGCCAGAGAACATGAGTATACCTTTGGCCCTGTGGAAAGACCAGTTTCTAGGAGCTTCCTGCCTCCTTCAGGGATGGCTCTACATGGCTTCTCTCTGGTCAGCTAAGAGGTACCTCTTTGTACTTTGTGCCCAGTGCAAAGACCAAGAAAAGATCTCCCTACCATAATTATACTTTTAATCTTCATTACTTATTTTGTATCCAAATCTGTCAGAGTAGCTTTAAAACTAATTTTCTCCAGTCCCTGGGAAACAGAAAGATTGCATAGAGCCACAAAAGCAGGTCTCCTGGGTCTGGGTATTACAGTGATGTAAGAAATGAAATTAAAGTAAGCAATCACTCTCTTAGATGGGAGTGTGGTGTTTTCTGGTGTGTGGTATGTATGTGTTAAGAATGTTGATGTTGCCACTAAGCTGAGTTTAATCGCTGGATACCACCCCCACCCCTGCATGGTGGCAGAAGCAGATGATGCCAACAAGTTGCCCTTTGAATGCCATGTATGTGCATAACACACACAAACAAACATACAAATAGTAAGCAATAATAAATAAATGCCTAATTTTTTAAAAAGTCAAAGTATGTCAAAACTGTGGGGATTCTGATGTTTGAGATGTTTTGATAGCACAAGGCCTTAAGGAATAGCAATTTGAATATTTATGTTAAATCCCTTGGTTTCTTTTTATCTGTATGTTTACTTCAGGTAACTTCATACAGTAATTTATTCTTTTTAATAATGTACATTAAGTGTATATAGATTCTGAAAGCCTCTGTTGATTTTAATTGAGAGTAAAATAACTTAGACCTTTAAATTTTGATGTTTTTGTAATAAATAAAAAGAGAAAAGAGAGATTTCACTGTGGTTCGCTCCTTTAACTTAGTTCTTACAATACAAGCAGAGGCCCCATCATTTTATCGCTGTCACTCCCAGCCCCTCATGCTATTTTGAATCATTGCTTCTGTATTCACAGATCATGTGATGGTGCCCCAATCCAGATTCCTCAGAGAATTGGGCACTGGGGGTTCCCCTAGGGAGGCTTAGGGCACCTTGACCATGGTCAGCAGGACGCAAGCTGGCCTGGCAGTCAAATGAGCATGCCTGCCAGCCCCTTGTGTAGGTCAATGTGCTGCTGAGACCCGAGCAGACCAGGACATGTGTGGGAGCCCTCGGGCTCTCCTCACATCCCAGCTGCATATTTCTCAGCTCCTGACAGAGTGAGCGCTGCCACTGCTCCTCCGCTCTCCGACAGGAACTGCTTGGAGGAGTTGGACGCATTGCTGGGGTAATAAGGGAAGGTCCAGGTTCTTCATGTAAATCAGCATGAAACCAGTGATTGCACTGAACCCAGGAAGCAGTGGTCCCAGCGAGTAGAGCTTGCCTTCGTGGAGAATGCTATTTCCTTCTCCACCTGCAACACTATTGGTCTTCTGTCCTTCCCTCGGCCTTGCTGAGTTCACTCTCTTTGAGGGCTGGGACTGCTTACACTTTACATGACTCTCCCTGGCCTACAAAATTTGAACCCAGGAGACAGAGGACAATGATCCAGAGAGTGACCTTGCTCCAGCTCTTTAAGGGCACTCAAGGACATATATAGCATCTACCTGTACCCCAAGGCAGACAAGCAACTATGTCATTTGTTAAAGACTGGGAAACGAGCTCTTTATTAGACAATGCCAGAATAATTATAGTCTAATTATGTAATACTTTCCCCCTACAATCCCGCCCCCAGCTGCAGCTAAATGTGTAGCACGAGTGTCATTCTGCAAGGACACAGCCTGCACTGCGGGATGCTACCAGTGTTCAAGATGGACACTTCAGCCCAGGAGTTTGAGAATGGGGACTGCCGTCCGTGCATTACAAAGCAAATAACTCATTCAAGTTCGATCCCATCGAGCAAATGATGGGGCCGAACTGGAAACTTCCTCTGTGTAGAATGTATTTTAGGGACAGCAGACCTAACCCCTTCTGTGCACATTTATTGAGGTGCTCTACTGAACAGAGTTCATGAATAGCAGTGTCCAGGATGACCCGAGCTAAATGGTGAGCATCTAACTCTTCTGATGTTCTTGGCTTCTTTGTCATGAAAGGACCTTGTCACTCAAATAAAGACAGTGGTGTATCAACCTAACAGGAGTTTATGATCTTATGGCTCCAGCGTTTCTTCCCATTATTAGTGTAGGAGTCGCACAGAGACTATTTTACTTCAGACCTTAAGACAGTGCAGTCTACAGTTTTAGAAAGATTCAGCGCCTGATGGGTGAATGCTTTGTGGCACACCACCTCTCCCATGAACGCATCTGTAGAACCTATATCTTCACATGGGTTCTGTGCAGCAGCCAGGTGGAGCAGCAGTGGGCACAGAGCTGTGAACACTTAATGTAACCATCCCTTCTCATCCTTGCCACTGCCTGTGATGGCCACCAAGTAGCAATCCCATGATTCCCCTGGCCTGTTCTTCTGTCTGCCTGACTAATTTTGAGCCTCTGATTGGATGTTAACTCATGTTCAGAATCTTCTTAAAAACCATTGCCTTGCTCAGTCCTACCCTTGTTTAAGGTGGTGTGTGCGTGTATGTGCGTGTGTGTGTGCGTGTGTGTGTGTTCTGTTTGGGTGGAATCCAGATGAAGTACGTTTCTAAGATACACAGAACAGCACATGTCCACCCCAGCCATAATTGACAAGAAAACACTGAAGAGCCAGAAGTTCTCTCCATGCAGTCTCAGCTGCCTGGCACCCTGGTCACAGTGCTAGAATACAATCGAGCAACTCTACACACGCACTTTGTACCCACCGTGCTGTTGTGCTGTTTATGGACTTCCTACCTGTACTCCAGGACAGCTGCCTTTTCCATCTGAACCTTTGAAACCCTTAAAAAGGCACAGAAGAAACAATTACATTACCCATTATCTTTCCTGTTTCTTTTTTCCTTCCAGTTTTCTGACCTTTGACCTTAAGGATAAAGCATGAGGACTTTTGAGATGCAATTCATGATTCCCAAGAACAGACACTAATAAGGCTGCAGCTTTTCTCACTGAAAAGTATGAATGATTAATGCCAGCGATTAGGCTCCCTGGTTCTGGGAACATGACTCAAATTGATTGCCCCATTTTGGTGTGGGCTTATTTAAATAGAGCCATCAACCCAAAGAGGCTGAAAAGTCCAAATAGCATGGCTGGTCATGGTAGGGATAGGAAGGAGAATACTGTGTCATTTCTCGTCCTGCCAGTGTCCCTTCATGTCAGTGGGCAGCATAGGGATTTGCTGTGTCCCTCTGGACACTCTGGAACATACTGTTCAGAAGCACTAGGATGTCCTTAAGAGCTTCCGTGAGAACAGACAAAATCATGTCTGCAGCACCTGTCTGCACATGTAGTTGAGATGCACAGACCCCTTACAGAAACCCTGATGCCAGAGAGGAATATGACAAGATGTGTTCATTAGAACTTAATTACCCAGCTCTCAGAGTTGACAAATTAGCCTCCGTGGAGTCTGTGTCTCCACACATCACTTCTGAACGGTACTTAGTATCTGGAAGGGCTTTCCCATGGAGCTGAGCTCACTCTAGACCAGGTGTGCAGAAAGCACTTTTGATAAGCCTTGGCTCTTGCTTGCCTCTCAAGAGTTAGTGCAGTGGAGGTAGTGATAGCAATCTTAGCTTTCCTTTTAATGGTTCTGCTGAATTTATAAAACAAACACAGTGGTGGTGATTAGACAGAACACAGTACAAATGTTGTTGGGTGGGCAATTGGAATGAAGAAATGCCCTGCAAGACTCAGGAATGGCAGTGGCATCAAGCTGGTCCCATTCTCTTCCCTGCTGACCAGAGCGTGGATGCTTGTTTTACCTACCCATATGCAGATAGCTTCATCTCTGCATCCATAGAAACGAGCGCCATCTTTCAGCGTGCTGAGGTCCTTCCTGCCTGCAGGCTGGTTATCTTGCTGCTACTGAGTCCCATTCAGATAGAATCACGGATAAAGATCAGTTGCAATTAGTTTTTCATTTCTCTGGAGGCTTTTGCCAGCCTCAGAGAACAAAGCACCATGACTCTATGGCCTTACAAATAGTAATCCTACCACACTCTGTATTCTTCCATATGTGGGCCGGAGCACTTTGAGAAATGCCTGCATAAGCCATCCATCACTCAGGTCATTACAAAACCTTATGAAATACATATTTTTACAGTCATTCTCTAGATGGAGAAAAGGAGGAAAAGCAAAGACTGTAAGCTGCCCAGGGTCCTGTAGCTGGGAAAATACAGTCCAATTTTACTCAGTGTTCTGTCATTTCCTAACAAAGAGGTCAAAGTGGCAGCCAATTACATTCCCTCATGGTAGGAAAATAACAGTGAAGAATTTGCCCTACAAGAAGAAATATCCATCCCATAAATCAACCTTTTCCTTTCTTTTTATTTTTTTCCTCTTTGCGCTGTGTGAGAAAGCCTTCCTGGATTC
Organism: Ellobius talpinus; assembly: GCA_001685095.1. NCBI lineage: Eukaryota > Metazoa > Chordata > Mammalia > Rodentia > Cricetidae > Ellobius > Ellobius talpinus. The sequence continues at coordinate 19,276 of LOJH01005992.1, read as the reverse complement.
TTTATACAGTCCATCTGAATAGCAGGGTTCTAGCCATGTAGTTGCTGTGTTAGCTAGTGTAGAACTTAATGTATTTGGAGTTGTTTTCTATTTGGAGGCTAGTTAAAATAAAAATCACAATTGGAGTCTGATTTAGAATATTTCAGATACCCGGGGGAGGTCAGCAAAGAAGGAACCACGTAGGAAGCTAGAAAGATACACAGGTGCAAAGAACTAGACAAGGGGGGATTGGATCAATCTGCAACTCCCGTCTTTCTTCATGCCAGTGGGTGTGGCTGTAGGCGAAGTGGCATCACCAACCTAAGAAAAGGAAAGCAAATGTTTCTCTGTGTTGCACAGGGTCAGCATATCTCATGGTCAGTCTGGGCCAGGCTGGGTTCTTCTCATTGACAGGAACTTGACCTTCTCCATGACCATGACTGTGCCCATATTACAGCATTGCACATTGTATTAAAATGTCAAGATATGTGAGGAAATACCAACTCTCAGGATGTGAACAGTAACAGAGTGCATAGTGCCAGTAACTCTGGGGTCTGTCGATGTTGCTAAATTAACAAAGTTCAAACGATGTTTGTATAGAACTAACCCTAATCTTATCCATCTTTCAGGGCCTGTAATTCAGTGTTTACAGCATTAGACCACTGTCACGAAGCCATAGAAATAACAAGTGATGATCATGTGATTCAGGTATGGGAAGAAGTGCTTTGCATAATTAACACTAAAATAGAGCCTTCCAGGTTCTACCATCTCTTTATTTCAGTTACTTTTCCATAATTCTCATATATTTGCAAGAAAGGAAAATCAGTGTATGAGATGACTACTGATAAACGTAAGAACTGGCTATTCAAGAGAGAGCAACAGTTATGATTTGATTTAATATTTTTAAAGTGTATGTATGTGTGCATGCATTAGTGCACGCATGTATGTATATGTGTGTGTGCGTGCGTGCATGTGCACAGATATGCATGCACAAGTGTATGTGTGGGTACCTGGAGACAGGGTGTCTGGTACCCTGGAGCTGGAGTCATGGGCAATTGTGAGTTTCCCTGTATAGGTGCTGGGAACTGAACCCAGGTCTTCTAGAAGAGCAGCCAGTACCCTTAGCCATTATCTCTCTAGCCCCATAGAAGAAACTTATTAGCTCATATCAGAACTTTTTTATTTCTTTGGTAGAGGTGGAAGAAAATTTTAGGCCATCTGTAAAGACAGTAAAGACCCAGTGTTGTTTGTCAAATGCTTGTAAGTGGCTATGGGACCAGAATTCTTCAGGTACTTGGTCACCTGCCATGGTATTCTTTTATAAAGCACTGTAATACTGCTGCCATCTTTCTAAACAAATGCACACACAGAGAATCTTCTACCTGCCTCAAAGAGTACTCTGAAATGTCCCTGGTCCCCTGATTCGTACTGGCCTGGCTGAAGCTGGTCTACAGTGTCAGGGAGGAGCACTTGCTTTCACCAGTGACCAGCACACCATGGCTCCTGTAGCACCAGCCTCCTTTTGAACCCTTGGATTTCCCCCAGTGTGCACACAGGCAATGCCTTGCTCCTGTCCCAGGTCGGAGGCATCATAGCGCACCACACCGTAGCCCTGTCATGAGAAGTTCCATTGGGTAGTCTCTGCTCAGTTCCATACCTTTGAGAGGTAGATGGGGAAACTGAGGCCTAGCAAAGTAGAGGAACTTATACAAGGAAAGGGAGAGAAGTGAGCACTGAAATCAAGTTACTAAGCCGTATTTCTGACTCTTAAGCCTTCCTGCCTGGCTTCATTCGGGGCTATGTTTCAGAATATTCTTGGCTGTCCCTTGAAATAAAACCAACATCTTCTGTACATTGCTGGCTATGTTTACACTTCCTGCCTACCCCTCCATATCCTAAACCACACAGAAAGCTGGCACAAACCCCATGCTCCCGTGCAGACATGACCCTTCAGTTCTACTCATGAGGACACTGGCTTTGCATCTGCCTACATCACAGTGGGAAGCTGGGGTGTGAGTCAGAACTGAGGCGAGGTAGCCCGGCCCTCCCATGCCTTCTCCACTCTGACCAGGAACTGAGTCCTTTGCCCCATGGCCACAATTTGTGGTTAGCAAACCTGCATCCCTGGGAGAAGTGATGGGGTGATGTCACATGACATCAATCATGCCCTCGCTCCAGTCTCTTCCGTGGACAGAAAGAAATGAGTGTGAGGATAGCTGGTACCCACACAGGGGAAGTTGCTCTGATGAAAGGGAATCTTGGATTCTGACATAAGTTGTGCAGTGACAGGAAGGAGAAGCAGAGCAGAGATGGTACATGGAGGGGACATTCAGGGACCCTCACCTGGATTTCACATGACACATCAAGGACAGGCTAGTTCACATATGTTGTTGATTCACATCAGTGACCCATCTCAGGGGATCTATTTATAACTGTGTAGTTCTTTTATCCTTCCCAAAGTGCCTTGGCTTTCTGAGAGTCTAGGCACCCCCACCCAAGGGTCACAACGATCCCTTGCAGTTTCCACAGATGGATAGCCATGTGTCTGTGGGCATAGGTGACACAGTTAAAATTTAGAAACAGCATCTTATGTATCAATCTATCTATCCCTGCCACCTCTGTGCCTCATTCCACATGAACTGTCTATGTGCATTTGCTCTATAAACCTTTGCATGGGCTTCCCATGTGCTGGCACAGTTGTTAGCATTTTATCCTCATTGATCTCTCGAAAACAACCCTGGGAGCCAGGCAGTGTTATTGAAGATGAAAAACAGAAACAGAGAAATGGAGGAATGCAGTCATCTTCTAATGGTGCCTAAGGATTTGAATTTAGGTGCATTGGCTCCAGTCCTGTCTGTGATGCCTCTGGATTCTGAGGTTCGAGGATCTCCAACATAAAAAAAGAGCCGTAACCATTACTCAGATTTACAGAATGGGAAAGCAGAGCCCACACATATGACAATGTAGGAGACAATCAACAGATCATGAAGAGAAAAAACTCTCTAATATACCCATTTACTCAGTGAGTGTTGGCTGAATAGGAGTCAGCTTGAGCCTTCACACTTGAGGATTTCAGGGTCCTATGAGAAGGAGACAAATTTCAAATTCTATGTTATTCATTAGAATTTACTACGCAGAAGTCCATGGTAGCCCTTAGGAATGATACCAGCTCAGAAAGAGCAAGGGTCAGAGGAGGTTTCCTGGAGGAAAAGGCACATTGGAGTTGGTGGGGGCGAAATGAGAAAGGGCTTTCTCAGCTGACAGAGTGCAAAGGAAAACCTAGAGAGGGGACATGCTACCAGCTCAGCCATGATAGGCGGGATTCCTGCCACGCCGAGGGATGGCAGTGTTTGTCCCATGGACGTGAGCTGGGCGGGATCTGGAGGTTAAGAAGATGGTGTCAGGACCTCCTCCTCTTCAGCCACTCCCGCAGTGTCTGATAGCCAGAGACTCCTCCACATCTCTTTGGTGTTCATAGAAGCTTGCTCCCAAGGGAATACCCGCCCCCTGCAGCATCCCTGCATTACCCACTTCCTGATGGACTCCCCTAGCTAAGGGGAGGGTGGGAATGGCTAATGAGAAAGCTTCCGAGGCAGCAGATGGATGGGAATTTTTCCCAAAGAAATTATTGACCCAGGTGCAGCGTGCTCACATCTGCCACCACTTGTTCTCTCGGCTACAGCTACTCATGTGACAGCTGTGATCTTTAAAAAGAAATTGGTGGAGGATTGGGGTCAGATAAAGCAGTTGCTCCAACTTCCAGAAGCCCCTGCAGAAGTTTGCCAATGACCCTTCGGATCTGCTGATATCCACGTGCACCGTGGGCATCCTCTCCTTGCCCACCCTAACCCCAGCACTGAAAGAACATGCCCTAGCCCCATAGGCTAACTGCATTTGTTATTTACATTAGGCCAAAGTGCTCCCAACCATAGCACTTATTGATAGGGAAAGTGTGGAGACACATAGCACCAAACAGCGGCACTGCAGTGTCCCTAACAGAATCTGCATGTGATGACGAGTGTGTGTTGGCTTATTTGTTATTTAGTGGTGCTGGGGGACCTTACATGTGCCAGGCAAACACTGTGCCACCAAGCTGCAAACCCAGCCCTCTTCCTATTTCTGTTTTCCTGTTAGGGTTTCCTTATTTCATAGGGTAGAAGACAGCGAGTAAGGTCCGCCAGAGGTTGGGGCCATCAGCTGGGGGCTTCCTGCTCCTTTCCTGCTGAGATGTCCTTGCATTTCTCATAGAGGACCAGGATGTCAAGTGAATGAACAAATTGCCATGTGTGTGAGGGTACTGCTCCTACCAGATGAAGGAGGGGCCTGCAGCATCCACATTGTAGAGTATTGTCCTGGGGACCTTTGGCTCTGTATACCTGTGTCCCCACAACCTCCCTGCAGGGCACACTGATCTATAACCCCTCCTGCTCACAGTATGTCAACCCTGCCTTTGAGAGGATGATGGGCTACCACAAAGGGGAGCTCCTGGGCAAAGAACTCGCTGACCTACCTAAGAGTGACAAGAACCGGGCAGACCTCCTGGACACCATCAATACGTGCATCAAGAAGGGAAAGGTGGGTGCAGCCAAGAACCCACCCACATTCCTCCCTTAGCGGCCCTCCCCGCCCCTGGATGTGTAAATCTTTTATCTTTAAGACTGCCTTCTTTAGGAGCATCAAAGTTCAGTGAGCTTCCGTTTGCAGTTTGCAAAGGAGTTGATGGGTTAATTTTTGATGCCAACATGAAGACACAGGAGCGGATTGTTTTGCGGACAGGCCGCTTGCCCCCTTGCATGAATAGGCCCCCAGTATCCTAGCGTTTTCATCTCTGAGCGGAGTTCTACCCAGGTAGCTCCTTCCCCCTTTTCAGTTTGTTGGGGTTTGGTAGGAGGGGCTAGGGAGACCTAATATCCACCTTGACTAGTAGGCTCTGCTGCTTTAGTCGGGTATCTTCCATCTTCCTTCTGTTCTCTTTACTCCTGGCTGTGCTGTATCCACGGGTAACTCTTCCTCCCCAGCCCTCCCATCCCCAAACTCTTTTTTGCTTCTTCAGGGGGAGATGAAGGTGCAGCAGAGGTAGAAGAGATGTTTCCTGGGCTGTCATCTCCTCCCTCTTGCTTCTTCTCACATGGCTCTTCTTTCTTCTTCCTTTCTTCATTGTGCAGTAGCTAAGCATCATCTTCATTGGAGACGGGAGCACTAGCAGGGATAGAATAAATTTAGATTATAGGAATGTCCAAATTGCTTTTAAAATCAGATCGATTAGACTTGAAAATGAAACCAGACACTATAAAGTACTCCTTTTTTGCCAAAATAACCCAGTCACATGAGGCAACCTCAAATGGCACACTCATTAGTCACTTCATAAACAAGAGAGATCAAGATATAGCTGCAAGGTTCCTCAGTTTCAGAGTTATCTACTCCCTTCCAGAAACAGTGGAGAAAACTCCCCACCCTGAGGCTTCCTGTCCTTTATTCCAGTCCAATTCCCAGGGTCCTGTGGCAGTGGGAATCTCTCCCTCCCCTCGGCACCATCTGTGGAAACTGCAAGGGATCGTTGTGACCCTTAGGTGGGAGGTGCCTAGACTCTCAGAAAGCCGAGGCACTTTGGGAAGGATAGAACTACACAGTTATAAATAGATCCTCTGTTTCCCCATGTAGACAAGCTAGTTGGACTCTCTGAGCCTCAGTTTACCCATCTGTAAGTTAAGAATGATACTATCAGGCCCATGGGCTGTTGTGACAATTTTGAGTCTGGCTACTGAACTCTGCTGCGGTGGCACCCTGAGGGAACTCCTGCTGCCCTGAAGCTCATGACAGACACCCTGGTAGTGGACGCACTGGCCTGGTGCTCCTACATTTATCCCCTGGGATCGTGATGGCGTTGTAGTGAGGACAACCACCCAGCAGTGCCGTGACATGGAACGGGAGTCTGTGGAAGTACTGACTCAGTCTGCAAAGACGCAGTGTGGGAGCAGCTGTGGTCTCGACTGAAGGATCTCAAGAGCTCTCTTTGTCCATGTAGGAGTGGCAGGGGGTTTACTATGCCAGACGGAAATCCGGGGACAGCATCCAACAGCACGTGAAGATCACCCCAGTGATTGGCCAAGGAGGGTGAGAGCAAACTCTTCCACTCTTTCTGCTGTGGATAGGGACTCAGGCCCTCGTGGGCATTATCTGGCACACTGAAATACTATTGTAAGCCATAGGACAACACACACAGGAGCACTTTCCCAGGCTTAGGTGGCCAGCAGCAATCTCCAGACATGGTTTCCCTCTCCCCCCACCCCTGTCTCCTCTTCGTGGTCTTTCTTGCAGCACCAGCTCTGCTCCCCAGCTATGGCTTGGTCATGATTTCCCCCCTTGTTCCCAACACCTCTCAGGGTCTCTGCCTGTCCTTTCCCTTGTCAAGCGAACTCCAACTAGCACTACTGGCTTCTGCCCTCAGCCCACAGGGTGCTAACCTTCTCTCTTTTAGGCCCCAGTTTGTTCCATATTCACTTTGAGCTTATGCAAGGGCTCAGAGTGTCCCAAAGGCACTAACCTACAGCAGGATGTGTCTGAACAGGAGCCAGTGACACCTGACCAGAGAACCATGGGGGCAGGGCATGAGAAATCAAACATATGATTCCCTTTCCTTCTCTCAGGTATATTTCGGGGAAAGGCTCAGAGTGCCAGATGGGTCTCCTAACTAAATCTCACTGATGAGCCTTGCAGAAAGCATGAAGGTCACTACTACCTAATGGTTTGACCTTGTTAGGGACATGTGACATATTGGTGAAAAAAATAAGATAGTGGTTACAAGAAACCAGATAACCCCTTTCACACATGGTTCCCAGGACCATCCAAGTTCATTTCAGATCATCATGGGATAGAAAACCAGCCCATTCCGTAAGATCTATTTGAAGGTTGTTTCCCTTCAATTTTCCTTGCTGGATTAGTTTGAAACCTGTTCTTCAGTCACCTGAGAGGTCTGTCCAGTGTTCCTCTGGCATTTCCTCTCTGGCTGGCTTCTGGAGTTTGTGGGTTGTGACAGGCTCCTAAACAAGGCTTGTCCACCACGGGGAGAGGCTGCCTACCCTCCATATAGGCGCTGGTTCAGCTTAGCAATCACAACAGTGACCGATACAGAGCCACAGGAAAAGATGGTGCCCAAGACTGTCACATTGTCCTTATGACCACTCTTAGACTGTCTTCTTGGAAACAGGAAGCTGAGTCTTTTTCTGTGCGTTTTGCTAGAATCAGTTGGCAATCAAAGTGGAGGAGACATGCTATTGCCTGGTCATTTCTATCAGAATAACTTTTTTTTTTCTGATTTGACAGATGAGGGAAAGAAGTTTTATTTTTTTGTTTTTTTTTATCCAGACATGATTTTGTGTTATTTCCTCTAATTGTAGGCAATGAGCTCTAAGAGGCAATTCTGATTTAAAAATCGGGATGTTTTACCCCTTCTTGCTTGGGTGATGTTCATATTATGGGATCCATCAGTCTTTCCCTGTGTTCTTGTCAGAGACCCTCCAGAGGAAAGTGAGCCAGGAAGAAGGATGAGATGGGGAGGAAGGAGTGCCCACAGGCTTCTGGGTGTACACTCTCACACAGTCTTATCCACAGCGTTACTCCCAAGTGAGGATCTACCTTGAGCTGACTTGCACTAGGTTGGTGCACCTGGCGTCTATTGTCCTAGTGCCCTTGTGATAATGAACAAGACCATGGACTAAGTTCCTGGATTCAGTTTGTGACTTTTTAATCAAGGGATTTTTTCCCCTATCGCTAAAAAAACCAACCAAACAAAAAATGGCATCCTTATGGTGGACCACAGTGTGTAGCGTAGGATGTCTAAAAAAAAAACCTCAGTGCCATCGTTACAGTGAGCCATAGCGTACCACACAGGATGTTTAAAACAAAAAACAAAACAAAACAAAAAACCCAGCAACCGTGAAATTTGGTCAGCATCCAAATGAGTCTTTTGCTTTCCGTGTAAGCAACGAAATATTTGTGTCAGTAGGATTAAAGCCAGTTTTGCTGTGGTAGCATGTCAGTCTCTCCTGAAGAGATCCAGGAGGCAGCTGAAAGATGAAGAAAGGCAGGCCCGTGAGGGAGGAGGGGCCACAGCAGCTGGGACTGCAGGGAAGCCAGGCTCCTGCAGGCAAATGTAGTTCTGTGACCAGATCTGTGCTGGGAAGAGCCTGGTGGTCAGGAGCCTTGCCGTATCCCTGTGCTGCCTTATTGCTTCCTCCTTTTCCCGCCTCACTAATCACTGATTGTTTATGTCATTAGGAAAATTAGGCACTTTGTCTCCCTCAAGAAGCTGTGCTGTACCACTGACAATAACAAGCAGGTACAGTATCCCGTGTCCTCCGCCGCTCTGTCAGCTTGCCCATGCCTCATCCTCGCCCTGTTCTTTGCTTGTCTTTCTCCATCGTTTCTTGTAACTGCTATCTAAGAAGGTATATGGGGAAGCCTCTGGCAGGTTTTTTTTTCCAGTTCTCCACAAGCCTGTCTTACTCTGTTAAGAGTGTGCTTTGGTTACGCTATGCCTCGTGGCTCTCTCCAGGCTAGTACATTTTATGGGAACATAAGATTCTTCCTCAAAACCAAAAAGAAAAATGTTCCATTTCCTATCTAAATTTCTTACGCAAATGAAAAGTATATATGTGTGTGAGCAGTCGCTTCTCCAGCTCGCAGCCAAAATAAGAACCATTCCAAATCAGTACTGTGATTTTCTTCTTGCATTACATCGTGGAGAGCAGTGCCTTTTGAATGCTGTCTTCTGAAGTAACAGAAACTTAGCAAGGTTTTAGGTTTAAAAATGTCTAAAGGTGGTTTATAATGTTCCAGTATTACTGGAAGTAGTTTTATGTGATCTATATTTTTTATTTGATCATAGTTTCCATCTCATACCTTATAACTTATGGATTAGGAAGTATGAAATAAATACGGCTATTAATGAGATACTTTAAATGCATAAACTATGATGCTTGACTTTGATTTTCAAAGAAGGGACAGTGTCTCTTAGGAATTTCAAAGGCACCTAGGGCTTAATCCATCCTTTCCTCACATAGTGGAGATGATGAGGGCAGGATGGGTGTGGCCAGATGAAGAGCTGAACTGGCAGCAAGAGAGAAGCCCCCAGGGCTCCTCCTAGAGAGGAGTCCCGGAGGGAAAGAGAAGCCAGATCTTGTTACCTTCATGGAGTCCCAGATGTCAAAAAGTATCTGTGGTCATATGTTTGGCTCAGAAGTTTGAGTCCAACCAAAAAAGCATCCTTTGCCACTGGTACCTATAATCTAGGGTCAGGAATGACTTTGTTGATAGCACCCACTTGGAAAGGACACAAATGCACTGTCACTGGAGAAAAAACATCATCAAACAGCCGCATAGAGACACATCAGGAGCAAGAAAGGTTTGCATGAGAGGCAATAAGCAACGGGAGAGGGACATGGAATCCTGGTATCCCTTTACAGATGGACTTATGTATACGTGTGAAGTGGTACAGGCCACCATTTTCAGTCTGTGGACCCAAAGAGGGGACAGGGAGACTTAGTCCCATCCATTCTCATGCCAGAAATTAAGCAGGTACAACTCATGTCCAAAATCCAGCATGCCTGTCTCCCACAGAAGCCATGGCAGTGGCTCCAGGCCAGGCTCTATGCAACATCAATATCAGTTCATGGCCTTGCATTTTAGCAGGGGATGGAGCTGAGAGTCGGGCAGTCTCTCCTCCTCACTCCCCCTCATTCCTGTCTTTCCCATCTAGTGAAGCAACTTCCAGAGCCCCTACTATCCATCCCTGTACTTTCACCTTCCCCACTCCCCCATCCTACTGGTCCTTTGTGACTCAGCCCAAGAATCTTGAAGTGCTCCTTCTTTCCCAGACCCCCAAAGTCCCTCTCTTGCTTTGCCTCTGTCATGGCTAGCTGTGTGCTAAATGGTCCTCCCCTCTCTAGCAATGTCACAGGCTTTGCATGCCCAGCTGACAGCACATAGTAGGCCTAGGGCTGTTGGTTAGCTTAGGGGAAGTAGAGTGTCTCAGTCCTGGCCTCCCATGAACTCTGCCTGCTGCCCACAGAGAGCAGGCAAGCCATTAGCATAGAATGCCGGACACGGAGGCCGCCTCCCCTCTGCAGCTCTAAATAGAAACCCCTTTGCTACCACGAATCAGTTGCTGTTCTGAGAAGAGTGGAAACACAGAGTTTGGATGTCCTGAGCTATTGACGTCACCTAATGGTGCAGCACAGGCCTGAGAGACTCTTAGATTTTCCAATAATAAAGCAACTTGTCCCTCCGGCTGGCTACAGTACGTTTCTTTCTCCCCAAAGAAGGCTGGAGCCATGGAGATGACTCTGGGCTGGGGAGGGCTCTTGGAGCAGAGCAGGCTGTCTGCAGGCATACATTCGGAGGTGCTGCTTCTGGGGTCCAGCTTTGACGTCAGAATCAACCTGTGGGCTGGCATTTGAACAGGGAATGAAGCTGTGTGCCAGGCAGTTCACTTCTGGTCATGTCTGTCGTCAGCAAAGGTTCTTTATTCGTCTCTGAGCCCTGAGCTTTCTGCCAAGGCTGGGGATCTCAGCAAGGTATGTCTGTTGCACAGGCCTGTCCCCTTCACACCTGCTGTCCCCAGAGCCTCACCAGATACCTGTTCATCACAGGCACCCAGAAACCATGGGCCAGAGACAGGTAAACAGGTTAAACTGGACAGGCATCAAACCCCAGGTCTGAGGAGGCTGGAGAAGGTGTCTGTTGGGACATGGAGGACCCTGGGCCTTCAAAACCTCCAGTATTTACTGTCTGACTCTCTACAGGAGGTATTTGCTGACCTTAATTGTAGAAGATAAATTTCTTTCCTGCATTTTCCACTTGCTTAGGCCACTTACAGCCTCGGTTTCCCAAACATTGCCCAGACTTACCCAGTTACACAGGCTCTGGACATCCTTTGTCTTCATGTCACCTCTGCATCCTCTCCCAGAGCCTGTCTTCAGTCTCTTTTTACTGCCACATAAAGCATGCAAAATCCTAGGCCCCTTGATTCATTTGCCTTCTCCCAAATAAGAAACCATATGTAAACCTGCAGGCACCCAGTACTACACAGCCATGGTCCAGTCAGATCTGAATAGGGAAGGCGTGTGGAAGACATCACCATGCCAGCCATTCCTGAACTGGCCCGGGGCCTATTGATCGCGGTGGGGGGTCTTCATTGCGAGTTCTCCACACCTGAGTGCTTAACTCTCCTCTTAGTCTTGATGGTGACAGTATAGTGAGCATGGCAATTACAAAACCAATGTGCTTGAAGTCTGAGAGCAGAAAGCATTAGAAGCCAGCATGCAGGAGGACGGGACTGCGGTGTGCAGAGTCCATCAGGTAACACAGGCTTCCTGTGGAGGTGTGACACATGCGGCTATGGAGAAGTCATTGGGGAGGCCCTGGTGTCTCCTGCCCATCCCACAGGGAAGTGATTTCCTTAAAGAGTCATGAAGCACAGCTCTCTGGAGAGAGCCTCCCCATTACCCAGTGGGTAATTGTGAAGGGGTGGGGAAAGCGGCCAGGCTCAGAGGAAATGTTCCCGCTAATCAACTGTCCATGGTGACCGCTGATGAAGGGCAGAAGGTGGCCACTCTGGCCCAGTGTTACACAGTGCTTCACAGAGTTAGCAAGTGGGGGCCCCACTTCTAGAACTCCCCTGAAACCTCCCCAGACTTCCTTCATGGTAGAACTCTTGTTTCCACTCACCTGACCTCTGAATGGCAAGCAGCTATTGAACCCAATAAGCTAGGTCACTTGGGAAACCTCAGTGCTTCTACTTCAGTGCAACACCAGTCTGGGCACTGATACTTGGCTATCGGAGTATCAACACCACATTGTGGACATAGCTTCCTTGAGAACAGTGGGGGCAGAAATGAGAGCTAAGGTGGCTAAACCTACGATGACAAAACCTTACTGTGAGGTACGGATTATTATTTTTTTTGAGGGGGGCCGTGTTAAAACTGTGAAGTCAGAATGTCCATGTCCTCTAGGTGGGTCCCAGCACCCTGTCTTGTTTGAGAGCTACTGGCCAAGGTGGGTGGCTTCAAGACTCAAGGACAGCAACTAGCCCTGGCTGATGGCTAACTGATCACCACTCCAAGAGCAGAACCTGTGCTGGGTTTAAAAGTCAAAACAGACTGTCTAGAGCGTTTACTTCACCCTCCAGGCAGGCCTCTCCCTGCCGAACAGATTCCATGTTGAGCTTGACCCTTATCTAAACCATTGTGTCTCATGTGACGTCACAAACAGTATCTGCTTATTCTTCAAGATACACATCCAAGTGTGACTCCTTCCAGTTGAAGAAAGAAGGCTACTACAGCTGCAACTTCAGGGGCCTCTGGGAGTGGCCACTCCATTGAGGAGTGTGCTTTCTGTCACTGACTTGCTACCACAAGGCAGAGTTTGGATGTACGTGACTCACAGCAGGTGTCCTGGAATATTTGTTGATACATTTGGGAAAGCCACTAGGTCAACAAACTTTTTCACATTTTTCTATTTAGCTTATTTAACTATTTAAGGGAGGCCTCTGATATCAGGAAAGCACATTTTTAACAGGCAATTCCTAAGCGCTGAATGGAGAGCCTGCTAGGCTGGAGGCGCTGAGGGTACAAGACACAGAACCTACAGCAGGGAAGGGGGACACAGAAGGGACACTGGTGGTGCTGTGGTAGTGCCTGGTAGGACTGTGCGCATGGAAGGTCTTGGCTCAGAGAAGGAGAGACATTTTTAGTCTGGTACTGGCAGTGGCTGGTAAAGCTGTAGTCTGGTGGNCTGTAGTCTGGTAAAGCTGTAGTCTGGTGGTGGCGGTGGCTGGTAAAGCTGTAGTCTGGTGGTGGCAGTGGCTGGTAAAGCTGTAGTCTGATGGTGGTAGCAGTGTCCGGTAAAGCTGTAGTCTGGTAAAGCTGTAGTCTGGTGGTGGTGGTGGTGGTGGCGGTGGCTGGTAAAGCTGGTTATGACAGGCTTTGTGAGGTTCAGAGGTCTCATGCCAAGAGAGTGCATTACCTGACAAAGGGGATGGTAAGCTGAAGACACCTGAGGACCTACACTGAGCACACTCGGGAGGTCATTGCTCAGGTAGACTGGCAGGAGCTCTCAGGCCTCGTGGCTGGCAAAGCAGCTGACCCAGTGCCAGCTCCTTTGCCCTCTGCTCTTTCTCCATGTCCCTCTCCATCACATGTCACAGATGTTTACAAGGCACCTGGACAGTGGTGGAAGATGAAGGAGCTGTGAGTCTGAGCTGGGGAAGACGGTTTGCCTCTGGAGAATCCATGCATGGCCTTCCCTGGTGCTCCAACATGGAGGCTCCCTCAAAGTGAGGCTTGGTAATGGAGGCTGAAGCATAGAGAACAGTTAGTGGGACCTAAGAAGGGCGAGACAGGTTGGGAATGGGTAGGAAACAGATGTAAGGGAGTGGTTTCCTGAAAGTGAATATTCTCTGTTCATCTCTAACATGTTTAAGACAGACAAGAGATAAAGGGTGGGGCTGTGGTGGTGTTTGGGGAGGGAAGTCTCTGCTCTGCAACTTAGCTTACGTTTCAAGGGTTGAACTTTTCTATGGTGTGTATCATTTGAACCAATTTCCACTCATTCCCTTGACCTGACACTTAACGAAGCAAAAAGTTGGTCTTTATTAAGAAACTATTTTAATACAGATTTAAGCACAGGCATTAGGAGAAAGATGGTCAAGGGGAGAGGAAGGGAGCAGAGACAGAGACCCCAAGGTACAGATCGGTGTTGGCTTCTCAAAGCAGCAGCAAAGACCTGAAAATCAGAGAGTTTTGCTCACTCACTTTTTATATAACATATGGAAACTTGTATTGCAAAGCAGCCGCTAGTAGCCAACCTGTCAGGAGCCTTCCGCTTCACAGGAAGGACCTGCTAAGGTCTGGACGTGTTATTCCTTAATGTAAATGAAAATAGCAGCTAACACTCACACTGAGTACCACCATCAGTTTCAGCTGTCAGCTGGTCACATTACAGGCCAAGGGAAAATGTCAACAAAGGCATTTTATATAAGAATCAGTTGCTCCAATTTACAGTAGAATTTACAATAAGGGTATTTTAATTTTTGTAGTATTTAGAAACAATGTGTTACGTGCAGCTTTTAAATCAAGGTCTGGGAGATTATAACGACACAGCTCAGATCTGCCATTGTGCTGAAAAGGCCACTGCAGACCTGGTGCCAATAAATGGCAAGGATGTGTTACAGTGCAGTTATTTTTACAAAGTCGCCTTGGCTAGAGTTTATTAACTTCCCCTTTATACCTGTAAGATTATGATAGACTTAGATGAAGGCGCCTGCACTTTGCACTGAGCCTCTGGTTAAGCCTTTTTCTGCATGTCATGGTAATCCTCCTCCAAGATCTGGTCCTCACTGTGAAGGATCTGAGCCCCCAAGGCATCTAGGAAGCAAGCAATACATAGTTACAGGGGATATGTCCGCTCATCTGTCCTCTATCATGGCATGTGATAGGTCCCTGTGTCCCCATCTCCTCTAGGACTGAACTCACTCAGTTGGTCAAGGAGGGTGGGAAGCAGGGGATGACGTCATGAAGAGGTGTTGACTGAGGTGCAGGTGTGAAGTGTGGCAGGAATGTGTCTCTATGGAGAGGATAGTTCTCTACAGAGACCAAGAGAAGAGGGCGTGGCCAGGCTTGGCTAGATCCCTTGCTGAATGAGAGTGGGAAGTTTAGAACTGTGAAGGTACTTGGGGCTCAGTCTAGGGCTACCCGCTACCTTTACCAGCGTCTCTACATGTCCTACTCTAGGGGCTACACTACTGTGGCGGTTGTCTCTGGATGTTGGGACTAAGGTCTATGACTGTATGGATGGGGGCCTACCTCTGTGATGTGCGTAGAAGAAGGTCACTGTCAAGCAGTGTGGAGATGTGAAAGGCTGAGGGAGGGAGCTAACTAACTGTCCACAGAGGTCTCTCTGAGGGAAAGCTGGAGCCATGGAGCAACTCACTCTAGGTATCCTCCAGCGTGCAGTGGCGTGTGTTGAACATTGTCAACTGCTGATTGAAGCATTGCAGAATTCATTCTGTCATGAGCTACTTTTTGTTGCTGTGACCAGATACCTGACAAGAAGCAAGGGAGGCAGGGCCTATTTTGGCTAACAGTTTGAAGAGATACAGTCCACATGGAAAAGAATGTTCTTTACCTCCTCATCCGGTGGTAGGACAGGAAGTATGGTGTGGCTCTACAGGACTGCTTACCTCTGATGAATCACTTGCTCCAGTAAGGTTCCACTCCCTCAAGGCTCTCCAATCCTCCAAACACTGTCACCGGCTGGGGACCAAGCGCTCACACTCAGGAGGCCATGTTAGCCTCCAAAGCACAGCACATCCTCGTCATACTTGAGCAATGTGTGGCCAGTGCACACCTGAAACCCATACCATGGCGCTGTCTGCTCTTTTGCATAAAGCGCCTTTTGTTCCAACGGTAGTCAGCACAGCATTCGTAACCATGAAGATTATGCATGGGCTTCTGGCCCTTTCCTTCCATGTGACTCATTTAGATATAATTTCTAAAAACGAAATTGTGAGAAGCATGCGCTCTTCCAGCTTCAGTCACAGGATAGTGGATTTGGTTTCCTGCGCCTTAGGTTTCTTCTGCTGCACTGGGGATATCTCATGCTAGCCTCTTGTCCTGGCTGCTTAGGAGGACTGGATTCAGGGTGTGGCACAAGGATACTGGAGAAAGCTGTGTGCACAAACTTTCACTGTGACCAGCGTGTCCCTAAAGCCAGAAGCACTGTGGATGGAGTGTGTTCTCTGGTACTTTTCCTTCGTATTTGTTAGTCAACACCAGATGGCTGTGGGCTGGGAGGCGTAGCAGGTGTGACATTTGTGCTTGGGGTAAGTGGGAGTAATGGAAGATTAGGTCCCATGGGTACTGTTCCTTCCACAAGTGCTATGGGGTACTTCACACCACGAATGAACCAGACCTAAGGGGCGAAGAAGAGAAGCCATGGATGATGCACAGCACTCTGGCTGCTTAGAGATTTGTGGAGGACCACGAGAAGGATCCTGGGAAGGACTGTTGAGAGGACTTTAGGGGCTTATCCGCAGAATATTGGCCCAGGGAGGTACCAGGAAAGACAAAGGCTGCAGATTGCTGAGGGGCTAATGTGGCAGGCCTTGGCAGTGGCCACATTTTGCAATTACCTAGAGAGTTGAAAGTAAGGACAGCATGGTTGTGGTGTGTCCCGGGGGCTCTGAGGGAGGTTGTCTTGGTGTAGGCTGGACAAGGTGATTCCTGAGATTTTCCCCAAGGGATTCCACTGTATTTCCTTGGTGAAACCTCCAAGCTAAGAGGAACCTTGGCAGGATGTGATCAGGTGTGATCAGGTTAGAGAGCCCAGGGCACTTCCTGCTGGAGATGATGGGGGAGGGGAAGACCATAGCAGTGCAGCCTAAGGGAAGGATGATTGGTTTCTTCTACTCACGGCTGGGAGTAGGCACTAAGAAAATGTTCAGGGACAGGGACTATGGTGTCATTATCTGTGTGCCTTCCTCCTGGGCCTTGTCATGAAAAATAACTGTGGAGTAAATGCATCCAGGAAAAAAAATGCCACTGGGCTCCCAAAAATGGTTCCTGGGGCCCAGAACCCTGTGTCTTGCCACAGGCCTAAGAGATGAGCCTGGCCTGGGTTTAGCCTTACAGCAAGCAGGCCAGCAAGGGAAACGGCTCTTTTGACTAAGTAGGTGAACACCATGGTTGAGACCCTGCCTGCTGTGTCTCTAGCCCCTGAGAAGCATTGGAAAGCAATGGCTTTTGTCTGAAACATTGCTTCTCCATAGCCTTGGTTACAGACCCCAACATGTCTCTTCCATGCCTCACCTGACAACACAGACGTAGAACCAACCCCTCCCTCATCTCCCCCAAGCCCATTGTCTGCTTCAGCGACAGGTGTTTGGGTTTTTCATTTCTTTTCTCTGTTAATGTTTCATAGTTGTGATATATGACAGAGAAGAAAATGGCGTGGGTGGGATTTATTTAGTTTGCTGTTTAATTTAAATTTGAAAAATTCACCCATAACCCTTTGGGGCATTAAAAGTATTGTTTTTTAAAATTATCTTTAATAAATCATTTTTTAGTGGGCTACAGGGCTGAAACTCCAAATCTTATTTCTCTTCCTGTCACTGCTGGACTCCATCCAGGTGACAAATTGTCTGCCCTATTATCTGCAGAAGCACAGAATTCTGTGTACGTAGTCACATGGCACTTAATGAAATGACACATCCGAGAGCTACACCGTTGGCTGATTTTGTAAATTTTGCAAATGTCACAGCTCGTATGTGCACAAGAGGGGGTCACAAATGTCACAGCTCGTATGTGCACAAGAGAGGGTTACAAATGTCACAGCTCGTATGTGCACAAGAGAGGGTCACAAATGTCATCAGCTCATGCAATCTTTGGGATCACTGTTGTCTATAAATGGCCCAACACTGACAGAAATGTCATGACAGTTGACAGGAACACCCAAGTTCTGTCCCAGAGTGGCACTTTGCTGTGTGGGGGTGACGTGGCCTACAGGGAGGAGCCTGGGAACATCATGGTGGGTAGGCCTGCAGGCCTGAGCCACTGTTCTGATGGATGCCTGCGTTCTTCCTGCCGGAAGCTGGAGAACAGAGGAGCCGGTAGCGGTAGCACAGCCTGCGAATCTGGCCTTGTGCTGTAGGCTGCGTTCTTGCGGTTGAGCTCACGAGCTCAGACCAGCAGTGCACTTTCTGGCTATGACCTTGGCCTCTGATTCTAGAAATTCATTTAGCAGCCTGGAGAGCTTTCTGGTTTCCTAAGGCTCCTAAAGGCCCTATGTTGCAGTTCTGATGAGGCAAGAGAGAGGGTGGCTTTGGTGGCCATAGCGGCCCACCCGTCGCTATTATTGCTGAGCCCACCCCCTGGCTACTATGATTGTTGGCTCCAGTGTTCTGGCTGGGACCAGTGAGACTAGGGTAAACTTTGCAACCTCTGTGTTCTTCCAGGAGAAAAAGGAACTTTAGGTCTGGAAGTCACTTGGGTTCCTGGGAGCCTGACCTTTAACCCTCTGTTGTCAGTAGCAACATTTCCAGAAGGAAGTGTGGCTTCCTGTTTGGACTCTGACACCCCCAGGCCTCTACTAGGGAGCCCCTATTTTGTCCAGACCCCTTGAACTAAAGGCTCACCTCTCCCCTGGTGTGCCCCACTCCCATCCAGTGTCACCTCTTCAACTTGACGCTTAGACCATTTACTTTTTTCTTTCAAATTTAACCTGGCCCTTGCAGCCCCTGTAGTCTGTCCGGGCATATGACCCCTTGGCCCTCCTGTAACCTGGATCCTCCTATTTCTCCCCAGAGACTCTACTCAAGCAGGCCAATCTATGTAGTACACTGTTTCAGGCTTGAATTCCTCTCTATATATTCACAAGGAGGTGCGTGGTCTTGGGTTTTGTTCATTCCCCCAAACCCCAACATGGTGGGAGAGAATGACCTAGTTTCTCCCATGAAGTGTCCCCTTTACAGTGAATGCCTGTCATTTGGATATCCAGAACATAGAAAGGAATCAATAGATTATAAGTGTGCCTCTCTGTCAGCGTTGCTGCAAGCATTTTTAGCCATTGGCCGGTGTGTAGGATTTAGTTTGTAAGTTTGTCTCTGTAGAGTACCTGATACTGTGCACACACTGGGGACCAATGACTGAGAAGTTTCCCATGCAATGTTGGTCTTTTGTTTATCATCTTTGTAAACTGCTGATTGGAGGCCTTTGACATTTTAATTGGGTTGTCTTTATTATTGAGTTTATCTTTGTTATACATCAGTCCACTGCCAGATATGTTTGCTCATGTTTTCCTCTATTTTTCTATTCATTTAACAGTATTTTGTTGAACAGTTTCTAATTTGACAAAGCTTACTATGTCCGTGTGTGACAGGTACTGCTTTCTGTGGCCTTCTTTGACTGTCCCCAAGATATAGAAAGATATTTTGTATTTCTTTTAAAAAAATTAAAGTTTGAACTTTTACATTTAGGTATACATTGCATCTAGAATTTCTTTCATGGTGTCACCAGGGATAAGCTTAGTGTCTGCCTATAAAGATATCTGATTATTGAAACTCAGGCATTTATTAGAAGTACTTTTCCCCACTGAATTATTTTGACATCTTTAGCAAGTAATTACATAGTGGCCTGCCTCCAGACTCTTCCCCTGTGTTGCTCAGTTTGTGAATCCATACACCAATGGCGTATGTTTGATGGAGGAGGGTCATCTGTCTATGTGTTACTTTCATTGGTTAATA